>CM034401.1:12583337-12803337 GCA_019925095.2 Dendrolimus kikuchii
GTACAACGGAACACAAACCAACTTGACTGATAATTACTTTTATTTTTCCTTCCACCCATTTTAATATTATATAAAATTATTAGAGCTAGGCATGTTTGCTGAAAAGTTTCGTTGCGCCGCTTCTTCTCCTCAACCCATGACATGTTGCGAAGCGGTAGTAAATTAGATTAGGCTCCCATAGTGTAAATAATAACCATAAACAAAATTAAAACTAATTAATTAAAATTAACAAGTTGGCGGTAGGCTAAATAAAACTTTAACAATACTCGTTGACATTTTTGTCTGCCGTGATCACGGCCACTGAAAAGTCGCCGAAACGTCGGAAAAACCAAAATCAAATAAAATTACCGCGCTTAAAACCGTTAAATCGTAGTTTTATTATGTATACAAGTCGCGAAAACTTAAGAAAATATTATGTATTATTTCGAGTTTCTCAGGACATAAATATAGAACTCTCCCGACGGTACTCATCTTATGGAATAAGTTTGAAAGTGGAACCACTCGTATAGCAATACAAGAAATACATTTATTTTTACTGCACTTACAACAGGAGTATACTGAATGCAGTTATTGTTTACCTTGTATACAAACGGGAAAATACATTTTAGAAATACATTATTGAAAAGGTACACAAGAGTACTTTAGTCTGTGAAGAATACGAGATTAATCGTAGCAGAGGCGTAGCTTTGCCTTAGACCGTTCCTGTTTCAAAATGTGTTGAGGGGCCCGCAGGAAGGGATTTTTTTGTATAAAAGAAATAAAAATGCTCGAATTCAATTAAAATAATTATGTATTGGTTATAAGTTATACTTAATGCTCCTAAGAGCTAAGTTAAATAAACAATTAAAATCAAAGATACATTTTTCTCGCCACTTTTTCGGAAAATTGATTTATCATATCGACCATAGCTCTGTAGCCTGGGGGCATTGATACGGCTGATACGGCGGTAGCTACGCTCCTGTTATCGTAAGTAATTACTACTATGGTAAAGAATACTAAGAATAACACTTTCTCAGTATACATCAGCTTTTCAGCTGATTATCTGACGTTTTTACTTGTTATTGAAAAGCTTCTAAATCTAAACATGACTAGATTCCGCCTCCCCCTGTCCAATCCTTCCTACCTATCTAATTCATTACTCTATGCTATTCTTCCTGTCTGATACTTCTATCTCAGCCCCCTACTTTTTTTTTGATGACGCAGGGGGAATGAAAGAAGGCTTTACACCAAGGGATGCGTGGGACTGCTGAAAGGCCGTATTCCCAACGTGGCCTCCGAGCGGAGGACACGGGGATGCCGGCCGTCAGATTACCCACTAAACCTAACCTACGCCCCTGTCGGTGGTAACTGGTGCCACAGGAACTGGATTATTGGTACTACAGCTGTGAGACCTCGATGCCTGACTATCCCACTTAGGCCACCCCCGGGAAAGAGTACCCTCTTCACTAACGGGGGGGGGAGACCGCGGGATCACTATCTCAGCCGTCCTGTTTATCCCATATTAAAACCTGGCGACGCGTTGGCTCCGCCTTTGGTGTTGCAAACATCTTTAGACGACGGTAAGCTCTCTCCACGAGCTGGACAGTCAGCTTGTTTGCTAGCTTTGAAAAAAAAAATCGTGTCACAGATGATTCTTTACCTGCTTATTGTTGTTCTATTACATACACGTCCATATTATCACGCCTGTCTTTGACAGGGGTAGGCAGAGACAACGGGTCTCCACTTGCTATGATCTTGACATAAACGTTTTGCTTCATCTACTTCCATTAATGTTTTTATACGTATTCGTTTATTATACGTAGTCTATACATTAAGGGTGGTCTGATGAGCTATTTGATTTCGTGCCTACATCGCCATTTCGTCACCGCACCGCTCGCCGGCGACTGGGTGTTCATCACACTTCTTTGAGACCTGGAAGTCATCCAATGTACGTGGCACTAGCTCCTTTATGCCATACCATTTATTGTAGACAATATATACATAAAGCAAATAATTTACAGTCATTTCGTGTAAAGGTAAGACCAAAGGCGGCCATGTCGCTTTAGAGCGATCTCTTCCTACACAATACCCAGGTTGTGAATTATGTAAAAGGTATCGAAAGTGTATGTAAATAGGATATATTGCCATTTATACTGCCAATAAAAGTTATAAATATCTTGCATACGGCACCTAATTTACATATATGTTGATTGTTAATTATTAAGGCGACATAGCCAATTTGTGGCGAAGCCTTTAGGAATAATAAAAGAAAATACATATAATATAGTTAGTTATTAATAAACATCACATGCTTAATCGTACGAAGTTTGGTTTAATAGTTTGCTTTATTTACAGGCAATTTCGCAGCATGTAACGCATCGTGTCGACGGAGAATCCGTCAATGGTCCAATGTCTGCATATAGTACCATACAGTTTTACGTTCAAAAACATCACTTTGTTGAAGGGAAAATTAGGGTAAGTGTACATAAAAGAAACCTTGTTTGTGTCTCAGGTTATCATAGACCTTTCATATATATTTATTTTATAGAATAGAATCTATCTTATTGTAGACAAATGTATTACACAGAAACAAACGTCCGATATAAGTATAATTGACAGTCTCATCGCGGATGGCGATTTCTCCCACACAACTTTTGGATGGATTATTAGAACAACAAAAATTTTATGATTGGTAAAAGAGTTCTAGAGCAATATGTTTATATTAAAGGTTATAATATAATAAATATGGAAATAAACAATAATACAAACCAAAACTTATACTTAGAAAAGAAAGCATAAAATCCATGATAGTCATTTTACCGATATGAAACAATAACAATAATAATAATATGTACTATTTTCCATGTTACCTGAACATTGTGACGGGCAGACGCTATAGTCCCCATATTCCCAGACCCCTAGTACCCGGTACTAAGCCGGTACTTCTTGTCCTCATTTTCCACAATAGTCCTACACTGGCCGGGGCTTGTCCTTGGGTGCATTACTATATAGTGTAGACAGGGATAATCGCAGGTCAGTGTCACGCCACATTTACATTAAATTTGTCAAAGTGCCTCTACGTGTTGGCCTTCCCATGGCCCTCAAGCTCTCCGAAAGTCCGGGCCATTTTTATGGCCCGTCGTTTCTAGAGACATACAAGAAGTTAATAATACTATTCATTAAAAAAACCAGTAATATAACTTTACATAAAATTTCCTGTTGTAATTATAATAAAAACGTATAAATAAACCTTTCATATTCTTTATTATCAAGTAAATTGTTTTTCATTGTGAAGTATTTTGTTTATTAAAAATTATTTTCATAAAAAACAAAATTGAAAAAATTCTATTAACCAGGAGTTAGTAGGATTATTTCAATTTTGTACGATATGACAATTAAGAACGACTGTTAGAACAGTTTTTAATAGAAAACTGTTTCCTTTTCACGAAAGAAATTCCGCAGTCGGCCGTAGCGCTACGTTCATGTAAATGAATCTTTGAAAAATAAAATAATTTTAAAGAAATTCTGATTTAATGGTGTTAGTAAATAGAAATAATAATATAATGTAACATTTTAAATAAAATAGATAACAACGTGGCTGATGTGTTTAATTAGTTCCATTTAATGCCGCGGGACTGCTTTCGTGAGTAGCACTTTACCTTCTTTTGATTATCTAGATTGTCAGCGAATTATTTTTTAAGACTATTTCTTTTTTCTAATTAATATAATTAATAGGTTTTTAATTTGTATTCTCTTAATATATTTGTAGAAAGAGTTTTATCTATTTTCATTTTCTACAATTTGATAATTTTATCTATATAATCATTATTTTGTTTCCTATCTGTTTTCATCATAGCTACACTATCTTATTATTTGTATATTACGAATTTTAGGTAATTAGAAATGTATCTTTATAATATTGAACATTTATGTAAATAGTATTTTATTACATCTATTTATGAGTACTTTATTAAACTTTTCAATTATATGAAATCTTATAAATGTCGATGCTATAAACGCCTTATTTGCGGTTGTCATAATTAATGAAGATGCAAATTTTGTGCGAATTGGTCGTATTCATTTCTTAGATTGAGGTTTTAAAGGAATTTTGGAAGACAGAAACGAACAAGTGGTTTAATTGAATAAATTATAATCCTTTGGAAGACTGAAGAATTTGGAAGCCCTTCCGAATGAATACTCACAAATCCAGAAAATTTATAACAAAAATAATATACTTTTTCAAAAGGTGATTAGGATATTGTGAATACGAAACGTGTCAGACTTCTAAACTAAGTATCACTTGATTGAGTCCAAAACAATTTTGGATTTGTACGTGAAGTTAAAGTAAACACTTGGTTAGATAGGCAGAGAAATTACCGCTCCGTACATACACCTCTGCCGTGACTTTCATGAAAGATTGTCTATAAAATATTTGTTATTGATTTCTTGGCTTGTTATTAGCTTTTTGGCATAAAATAATGACCTTATATGCCTATCTGTACCTTTTATGGTAAAAATATGTATTTTATACATCGCTACGCAATGCTGTAATGAAATTGCAATAGAAGAATACAATTTAGGAATGGCCACCAGCACCTACATGTAACTGAGGGACAAAGGGTTAGAAATAACTTTAAAGCTACTCGAGTTTAGGGTAGGCATCATTAGACAGAGTGCTTAAAGCTTTTGGAGAATCGCTTAATGAAATTAACATATGTGTAGATGTGCTAGGAATTGTAAGACAAAGCATAAAGTTCAAGTTTAGTGCGATACTAATCATGTCTGTCATACGAATCTGCGAAAGTGGCCTTTTAGGCCCTAAAGTCTCCAAAAATCGTAACGATTTTTAGTCACTCATTTAAAGCAATGAAGCGGCGAGATTTTTTTTCAAAGTCAAGAATCATGTGTCCCTTCTACTAACTTATCACTGTAACCCGCAATTGAACTAAGCCTTGAAAATGTTCTTATAAAACAAGAATACGTGTTAATTCCGGCATGATATCTTTACGATTGATATATTTATACTATAGGTATGGTTGCTTCGAAGCTCAGAATTTAGCTCACAGGACATCTCACACGAAATTCGTTCCAAAATAAACAACACAAATTTGCTTTTACCTACCAGATAAGTACGTGACCCAACCGCCGGATGAAAGTGGGAATAAAAGGTATATAATAAAAGTATTTTTTCCGCAGATCCGATGTACTGCCAGCATATATTCAATATACAGTCAAAGCTATGAAAAATCAGCTGAACAAGAGAGGATGCCCACAACTCCGTCCAGTCTCGACAATATACACGAAGCACTTGTTTATAATATTAACCGACAGCCAGAAAACAGTAAGTACAAATTTAATTAAGTATTAAAATTAAGATACGCTTGAAATGGAAATTTCCTTTCCAACTTATTTTTGAACATTGTCTTTTCTTTTTGTTTTCCTGAACTGTTATAGATGTAATCCGGTGTTGTTTGTTGTTATTCAGACAGGGACCTTATTTCGGAAATTAGGTTATTGAGTCTAAGGCGTATTTACTAGCTCGTGACAAAAGAATCACGCACTTATTTTATTTATAAAGATTTATTGTAGGCGTGTAATGCGTATAAACAGTTTTCTTTTTATAAAAGACGGTCAAGTGCGTGCCGGGGACATCGACCATGACGTCAAGGCCCGTATATCATCAGCAGCTTGGGCCAAGTGGCGTGAGGTGACAGGTGTCATTTGCGACCCCAAAATGCCGGTTAAGTTAAAAGGACAGGTCTACAAATCCATTATTAGACCTGTTCTTTAATATGGCAGTGAAGCGTGGCCTGTAGTTGAGCAACACAAACAAGAGCTGCGTGTCACGGAAATGAATATGCTTTGGTAGATATGTGGAGTCACGCAAAAGGATCGCGTCAGGAACTCCCGCATCCGCGGCAGCCTTCACGTCCGTGACAGCAAACAAACTGCAGGAGAGTCCCTTACGCTGGTACAGCCACGTTTTACGGAAATCGGCTAGTTACGTGGGGATCAAATATCTAGCCATGCCGCCCCCCCAGGTTCTGGTCGAAGGGGTAGGCCCAAGAAATGCTGGCTTGATGTTGTGAGGGATGACATGCGTACCAATAGTCTCAATACAAGGGATGTCGAAGATCATGCGAAGTGGAGAAGAAAAAGTAGGAAAGCCGACCCTGGGCGTCGAAGTGATCGCTCCAAACGCAACCGGGATTTAACGCGAGCGTTGGATGATGATGATGGTCCAGTGCGTGCCAGTTCACATATAACCAAGGATTCCGCAGAGATAACTAACGTTTACTGTGGTTGTCTTATAGCGACGGAATTCCAAAAAAGCAACTGTTAACCCCTTAAAAACTGATAAGTAAAGATATATTGTTCAAACCAATTTACGTTGTAAGTGTTTTGTAAGTTTCAACGCATCTACCTATCGTTTCAAAATTAGAAGCTGGGATACATTTTTTGATTTTGAAAGCGAAAGATCATAAGTACTTTATTGCAATATTAGAAGGAAAAACGTGGATACTCCTAAAATTATATTATTACACACACGCACTGCGTGAAGTGTGATTTGTGTTGGGTATTTAAATATGCGTGAGTAGGTAAGTGTTCATCCCTACAATAATTTTTTATGAGAGCTAATTTGTGTATTTTCCTATTTTCCCGTGAAATTCGCAAGCAGAGAGATATAATCATTATAATACAAGGGAAACAGGGTCATAAGTCCCACAAACTAAACTTCATAACAACTGTTTACGTAATTTTGAGCTTAATGATAACAATCATACTTACAGAAACTTTCACACTCGTAACATATAAAAATAATGAGTATTATAACCAATATTTTGTATAACCTACGTGGAATATAAGGCAGTCGTTAGTAGTTAGTCGTAATAAAATAATATTGTGTACTACAATCAGTTCATGAATCGCATTAGTACACTAATCAAGACCAGAATCTTGTTCGAAATAAAAAAGCAATTAATTATTAAAATAAACATGTACAAACAACATAAATCCCTGGTAACCTTAACTTTTGTAATTAATTGACTTAATTTATTTCTTTCCGTATTTTATCATTAAATTTGTTACAACATTTGTCGATATAATCTGTTTTGTTTAGTGTTATTTACGTGCCAATTTACTATAAGCACTTGTTTGTGTGTAAGTTTTAAATATAAATACATATTAATAATAAATGTAAATTAGATTAGACTCTAATAGAGTTTATAATATCCATAAACTAAACCTAAAACTGAATAATAAATGAACAAGTTGGTGGTAAGCTAAATATAAAACTTTAATAATACTCCTTAATAAATGACATTTTTCTTTGGCTTACGAGACCACGGCTACTGAAAAGTAGCTGAAATATTGGAATAATAAAAATCGAATAAAATGCCGCGCTTAAAACCGTCAAAACGTAGTTTTATTATAAGTTTATTTTTATGTTATGCGAGGGCTTTCATTTCTAACAGGGATATATTTAGCCGAGTTATTGTCAGTCATTATTTTAAGTGTAAAAATTGTTATATGTAAAACTATATACAATTATATAATTGCTGTTCCATACTTTTTTATGATCAGAACGTCTAATCTATGGTAAGTTGTTGCACGAAAACCGTTTTGTTTTCTTGCACCAGCGATACTGGAGCGTGTTTTCTGGCTATGTTTAAATGGAAGTCTGATATAACGCTGAAAAGCTTGTAAATCCTAATTAGCTGGTACCAAAGATCCTTCTTTCGATTTTTGTTGTTTCATCATTTATGACATGGTTTTTAAACCAAATCAGTTTAAAAAAAATATGTTTTGCGGTATACACATTACAAGAACGACTGTGTTCCTTCGATCACCATAAGCTAGTGTTATGGAACCAACAGCTCAGCAAGCACCACAAGCTTAACATGTGCAAGCTCGTATGTAGCTCCCTTCCGTATCCTTGAGGGGGATAATTTCCAAACCATGCAAATTTTTCTTACTCTTGGCACCCATGAACCATCACTAAGGATGGTTGATGGGCCTTCAACTACAATAAACTACTGGCCGGTTACTATTTATTACTAACCGTTCATTTGCCTTACTATCGGTTAAATTTTGACACAAGCTCCATACAAGTAATGTCAAAATTCAGCCAACGGAAGGGTAAGTGAAAGAATAGTCAGATATAAGAACAAGCCAAATCTAATCTACAATACTTACATGTACATTTGATGACGGGGATGAACACTTATATCTCCTAGAAAATAATATTTATAGAATAAAATCCAATATTTATGTCAGCGAAGCCGCCAGAAATGGCCTATTAGATATAAATATTAAGATTAGTATTGATCTTTCCGAATTTGGTAAAGTGATTCATTTATTCACAGATACTGCTGGAAAAGATGGGATCGGGCCAGCTGGCTTACTTAATATACTATCGCTCATCATTCTCCTGTTGCCGACCGCACTCAGATAAATTATCCGTTGCCATTTAGATAGTTAAAAATTGTACAATCATTATATATAACGAGCTAAAGGAACCAAAGGCCCCACTGTTTCTATGACTGATAAATTTCTCTCTATATTTTCACTGTTGAATACTTTGTAGTTGTGCCAACCCGAATTTATGTATTTCATTAAATGGAATACACAAATTAACACGTTGTTTACTTCGTTTTAAGTTTCACCTCTAGTTTTGTCAATTTACCTAATTAACTCCGATAACCGCACTCAGAGTAACTAAAGAGCGATTAACTTAAAATGGAATTTATGTTAATTTGTAAAGAAATTAAAATATACGATAGTCAGAATCGATGCGAGTTTACTTAGCACTGCTTAGAGTAATGTATAGGTTTAAATCGACTCTTGAGATGATGCTGGCAAAAAAGGAAAGGTTCGTAGCTTTGTGCATTCTAATACATTATTTAAATATGACCATCCTCTTCAAATTTGGTTTGTCTGTTAGCAAAATTATTAATAATTATAATTCTTTATTAAGGATTAGACATAAATGGTGGGACCCCTCTTGTAAGTATGAAATACCTTGTCGATTTACTTTATTCGTATTTCTATGGAATAAGTCTTAAGTCACTTTTCTATTGATTGATGGGAGACATAGTTGTAAATAATAGTGTAAAGTAAGGCATCAAATTGTTTTGAAGTTAAAGTCTCGTTAAGTGACTCTGAGTCCTGTCATCATGATATTTCTCTATATTGGTGTATCAAAATCGATTAAGAATATTTCGAATAAAAATATAGGAGATAATAAAATCTTAGCCAATTCGTATTACAGCTATAAGCATCAGTTAGTTGACCAATTTCCAAACAGAATCACACCGCATAGCCATTTAAGCGTATTCCAGACAGGCTCTAAAACCTGACATAAACTATATCATAGTGATATTATTGACTAAATGCTAAATGTAATAATCGTAGAATATGTGTAACACCATCACTATTTTCAATATATTTTATTTCTACACTGGATGAAAAAGGTCGCTCTTTAGCGATAAGACCACCCTTTATGCACAAGTAGAATAAATAATACTAGCCTGTAAGTTTCCTGTAATTAGTGTACCACAAATAAGTTTTTATTTATATCAGAAATGTTATAAAAGTTTAATATAATAAAAATAGATTAATTACAATTTAAATAGTTATAAAACTACTTATTATTTAAAAAGTTTTTTACCCATTTATTAAACCAATCCCTTTGTATTAGATGTTTGGAATTACTTTTGTAGTGGGCGTCAATGAACTATGGTGTTAGTACTTCTGTAGGTATGTTTCGAAACCTACGCGTCTTCTCTTATAGTTAATATAATACATATTACACCGATATTGATACACCTAATATAATTTAAATTTGCGTATTGTATGAGGGTGAGGTTTGACGTAATAGTAAAGACAGAGGGAGTATTACTCAGAGGAGGCATAGGTAAGAAAAATAGTTGCTAAATAGGATGGCACTTATATGCGTTATAATTAGTTTAAATGAGGTGCCTTATATTTTTTTGTTTTGCTCTGCATATAAAATTATGTTGTTGTGTCACCTTTATATCTTCGTTATGTTTGTGAAAAGCAGTATGGATATTACCTTCCAGGAGCTAGTGAACTGTGGATTGCTTCATTATCGTGCTGATTCTTGGATTTAATGAATTAAAACTGAGAAAAGTAAAAAAGCGCCCATTTAATGAGAAAACTTCTAAAGAACAAATAATAAAAAAACACAAAATGTTCTTAATTTAATGTGGGTGTTGCTATCAATGATATTGCTAGCAGGTGTAATCTGTTATAGTGGAAATCCACTCGAGTTTCTTATTATATGACGTTTTAAAAACTTTCAGTAACATTGGGAGTTAAAATAAACGTTGTTGAAATGTAATAAGCATTAAATTACTTATCAATAAAATTTTTCATTGTTAAAAAACAAAAGAGTTTTTCGTAAAATATAACCTATGTAAATACTTATAAGTACGGTTAAGTATTTTTTTATGACTATGTTAACCTTACAATAGTAGATGTGTATTCTCCGTCTTTATCACCCATTAGACATACGGGAATGGCTTCTCTATATAATGCTCCCTCTATATGTAATATTCAATTCGCTTAAGGCACGTTTAACGTAATGAAGATTACAATGTCTATAGAGGAGACTGTATCACTGTTGCTGTGTACCCATTGATTGGTACACTCTTGATTTATTCAAGGTATTAATAAATCTTAATATTTTATTTTATTTTTAGCCATACAATAATAATATTATTATAAAAGAGGCGACAAAATAACACACAGCCAGGTGATAAGGTATTTTCTGCGTCTGGATGACTACCACCCCTGGTCCAAAGTATGCCTCCATAACAACCTTAATTTATGTTTCGGCATTAGTGGCCAGCTTCCAGTCTTCCTTAGAGAGCAGCAGCGTAACCGCTTTTCATCAGGTGGGCCGTCTGCCTGTTTGCTGAACTCACTCAAAACATATTTATTTAGTATTAATTTAAGTACATAAAAAATAACACACACACACACACACACGTATATATACTAGTTATTTTTTTATAAAATAATATATACACACACACATATATATGTCTTATTTTATAAAAAAATGAATACCACATTTAATTTATAAAATACATATAAATAAAAAAATATACATTAATATATATCATTATATGGTTACAAAACGCATAAATATGAAGTTTTCTTGATGTTCTGAATAAATTAAAGGAGTGCCAATCATTGAGAGATGGTGCTAAAATGGTATAGAGGGTAGACTATTTGGAAAAAGAAAGTTTGTCACTTTCATCTTTTTACCTGTGGTAAAGCCACCAGGAGTTTATAAAGAGAAATCTCACCCTAATGCTACAATTTTTTTTATTTCTTATGTGGAAATAAAGCAGAAATGTACATAAAATGTATATTTATAAATAAAGGTTTTCAATACAGTGTACAATAAATGGATTTATATCATAATATAACCCTATTATCAACAAATGTTTGTATCGACATGCTTGTAAAAATATATATTAGAATTTGGAAAGTTCTCGTATATATACTGCATGTATATAACTATGGTAAGTGTGTAATAAATTTTAATCAAAATATTAAATTGTACGTGTGATGACTAGACTATTCAATATTTACTATACACAATATTAATGATAGCCTTTTCCACATACTGAAACCCTTATTCTAATGTAATAAACAACCAGTATGTTAAACTTAAATAATAAAAACTGTTTTTACCAATTTCCAGGAAATTACTTTATTTTTTTTGTTAAGGTTGATTTACAAACTTTGACTAAGAGTTATCATAAATTTATGAAATCGTCTCTAAAGCTGGTGTGCTTAGACGTTAAAATAATGTTCGCTAAAAATAAGGCCTAAACTGCGATTATTTTATTATAACCATCGGTTAAATGTCTATGCACACCAGCCTAAGTCGTTTAACGACCGCCTATTACCACTTAATATATCTAAATATTAAGTGAAGTAAAATATTAGAAATAAATAAAGTAAACTTTTTAAAATCCAATTTAAGTTAGACTTGAATAGAACAAAACTTTACTCGGCGCTCTCTACCCATCACATTCATAATTTATACCTTAACATCAATATAATTACTACTTTTTTATTCGAGTTTCAATACCTTTAATTCCAAATCCTACGCTCGTCGGGATAAAAGCAATTACTGCGATTTTTTTTCCAAATTGGAAAAAAGGTTTTATTAGTGTTCCTTTGTTTAAAATCTATTTACGTATTAAATTTTTAAGGTTCCTTAGGCCGATATGAGACGGTTCACTTCTGTCTTTCAATATAGAAGAAGAAAGATTAATTGGTATTCAATCGCATTTGATGATTCATGTTTATACATAAATTTGAATAATTTATTGTCATTGTACACCGTCGTGTCTTTTCAACTCTACACCTTTTAACCATTTTTATTCAATTTTAAGCTGAACCGTCTAACATCAATATTAGACAAATGGGAACAAGGGATTTAGAAATTCCTCATATCCATCTGTCTCCATGATAGTAATATTCGATGAAAAGTATTGGGGTATATATGGAGGGAATTTGGTAGGAAGGTGTATTTAATATTTCGTTACATAATGGTGTAGTATAATTCGAATAAAAAATGGGGTTTCCATGAAATTACAAAAAAATGTGGACATTATTCACCTCTATGAAACTTCACTGTGTGTACACGAATATATTCTTAGCCCATTTTTTATTTGTTGTGTTTTCCCAAACGCGAGTATATGCTTGCGGGTATTGTGTTACTAATATTATACTAACTTTATGCTAATAATTATTTGGAAACACAAACACTCATCGTCTCCCCTGCGGCCTCGCTTTTATAAATGTTTGTTGAATATCAAGGAATTCTTGCTTATTATGGATATACATAATACTTTAGATCATTATTTTAATTTTTTATTCTCGTAATTAATCGTTATTTGTTATCCGCCGCAGTCCATGCTTTTGATTCTTTTTTTAAACCTCGGGAACGAACCGATTATTATATAGTTGGGTACATTCGGTAACGGAATTAGGATGTTTTTAATTCTAAAATTTAAGGTAGTTTTCGTGAAATAAGGTTTGAAGATTACACGAGCGTAGCTAAATATATTGATTAATTATTATAAATTTTGGTATATACGAAGTATTGATAACGGCGATCAACGATAGACACTTTCTATTCCAAGAAGTGTAGTTAGTTTTGCAATTGAAGGCAGTTGCAAAAGCTCACTTCACTTGTCGGAATAGAAAGTGAGTATGTATAAGCGTGGATCCTTATTCAACTTGTATCCGACTGAAGCGTGGAATACATAGTCATACATATACGTATATTAATCGAACATAATTAAGGAGAATGTTACAAAGAGTCTATGTTACTTCATATTATAATCATTACTTCATATTGTACTCATTGCTTCATATTGTACTCATTACTTCATAATGTATTCATTAATATAATATGAAGTCATCGAACCAGGCAAGTTAAGCTATTGAAATATTGTTACGTAAAGTCGGTTTTAACACTGGCACGTGTAAGTCAATCGCCACCAACCCAACCGCATTATAACCAGCCAAATTTTTTGTCGATAATGAATTTTCGAAGTGCGAGCGCTGCAGGGTAAATCCATGAGCCAATTTGTAAAATTTTACATCTACGGAATTTACGAATTTTTTACAGACGTAAGCAAGTCACGTGTGATTACCGGAGTGTGTCCTTTCTATCTAAATTGAATTTTTGCAGAACGCGTTCACACAATTTTATTATTTTTATTGACAAATGCACACAAACAGGCAGACGAACCACTTAACGGAAAGATACCAAGGCGTCGCCGCCCTCGAAGAAATTTTATGACGTCCTTTTTAAGTCACCCCATACCGTAGTCCAAAAGGAAAACCTTGGCGGGAAGTTCTCTTCAAGTTATTGTATGCGGAATAACCGTTATAGAGAACAGTGATGTCAAGCATGGCATCTCAAGGAAATGAGCTAGTGGTGCTATTCTGCATTGTTCACACCTTCAGCCTTTACATCATGCTTATGGTTTGTTTAAAAGTATAGCTTTATATTTATTGGTTAGTAATCCTATAGGAAATAAAATAGGTAAAAATAATAATATATATATACATAAATATTTCTGTGACCGGTTAGTTCACCGTTGTACGCTGTTTTGAAACATCAATAGAAAATTCGCTCGCACTTGGAAACGAGTTTATATTACTGTCGTTCTCATATTAGCAAAGGCTGACCCGGCGGAATATTAACTCTTATTTATTATTATTATTGACACAGTCCAGATTATCGACGTAGACCTTTATCGTGGAAAGCAAACTGTCCTAAATCAACATGGCAGTTTGTCCAGGCGCACTTGTCTCGAGAATAAGGGCGCCTTTAGCTAGCAATCTCATAATTTTACGACGTATGTTCATATGTGAGATACATATTTATGCCAAGGACATTATGTACAGTCGTGGTATAAAGAGGTTCGCCAGTTTTCAAATTGATTCATTTAACGTTCTGTTAAAATGTTTGCAGTACTGTTTCTTGTACTCGTGCAAGCAAAAGTCGGTTTTAATTAAGGTGACAAACCTTTTCATACCGCGAGTGTACATAAGTTTAATAATCTGTACCAGGTGGTGGGGCATTTGCCGACTGGATGGCTACCACCCTGGTCTAAAGTATGTCGCCATAACAACCTTGAGTTGTGTTCCGGCATTAGTGACCAGGTTCCAGTCTCCCTTAAGAGAGCAGCAGAGCATTTGTAGCACCTTTCGTGTTGTTGCAAATGTTCATAGGCGATGGTAACTGCTTTCCATCAAGTGGGCCGTCTGCCTGTCTGCTGAACTTCTGCAATAAAAAAAGTAAGATATAGAAATGTCAACTTTTACTTTTTTATTAATTAGAACTATTGTTTACGAAGATTTAAATTTAGACACAGAAATTAAAATCTTGCCGAAACGTGAATGGCCTTGTCGCCCACAACAATTGTTTTCCAGGTAACTAACCCCTTTTCTAAGGATAAATAAAAAATTCAAATTAATATTTTTTTATATTTATACGTTTGTTTGTACCTTCTTCACGGCCTTAGAATGAAGAGATAATTATAAATGTAGGTATATATGCAAGTACATTCTACAATGAGGGTGAACATACGATACTTTTTATCCTGAAAACTGTGATAGTCTCTAGAGAAAGTATAAGATAATATCGTGGGAAGCTTTAGTAACAAATGAACTTTAATGTAGTAAGTTTTCATTTATCAGCTCTTTAAACTTTAAAATGTTATTTGTATCATACTATCAACATCTGCAATTAGAAACTACTAATTTAGTACTATTAACCTCTTAACATAAGAGATCATGTTTAAAACTAAATACTTTTGTAAACAAGTTAAATGACTATAAAGTAACGTTGGAACCAGCTGTGAATGTAAACAAAAATAAGTTTATCTGTTAATATTGTTTTGAGGCAGTCTAGTGCCTGAAATAATATTATGTTTAAGTTAAGGTAAGACGTTAAATGCCTTGGGAAGAGCGCCTCAGACACCCCAGCGCGGGCCTTGCCACCATAGAGGCGGTGAGGCCCGTCCTGCAGGACTGGACAAAACGAAGACACGGCACCCTGACGTTCCGGCTGACACAGCTCCTTTCGGGGCACGGTTGCTTCGGAAGGTACCTGTGTGGCCTAGGCCGCGAGCCAACGTCAGGGTGCCATCATTGCGACACCGGCGACGAGGATACGGCGCTGCACACCCTACAGGTATGTCCTGCCTGGACAGAGCAGCGCCGAGACCTCGTCGCCATTACCGGATTGGACCTCTCGCTCCCGGCCGTGGTCCGCACCATGGTCGGGAGCCGTACCCGATGGGACGCCGTCTCCTCCTTCTGCGAGCGCGTTATGCTTGCGAAGGAGGAGGCGGAACGGGAGCGTGAGCGCACATCACTGCTCCGCTCCCGCCAAAGGAGGACGCGTCGGCGCCGGAGGGCCAGCCAGGACCTTCGGCCACCATAAGCGGGCGGCGTGGGTGGGGCCTCTTGGGGTATATAGGTTCTCACTCACCTGCACATGCCGTCGAGATGGGGGCGTGGCGTGTTCCGCGCGCGTCACCTCTCCTCCTGTGGGGCGACTTACAGACCGCTTCACGCCTAGAGAGACTGAAGATGCCGGGGGTAAAGTAGTCCCCCGGCAGTGGAAGAGGCCTCGCGGGGCCCACACCTGCCAGGGCTGCGGAGAGGCCAGGTCATATACCCGTAGCCCTGGCATAAGGCGAAGGACGGAACACCCAGGGGTTTTAGTGGGTATCCTTAACCGGGAGTGGCAATAGCATGGCACCAGTTCTGACTGGGCATGCTAGTGCCACCCACGATCTGGCGAATCCCACACTAGGTCGCGAATTATCCCCCCAAGGTTCTGCCCTTGTCGCGGCTTAGTCCTCAATCGGATTTCCCCCGGTAAAAAAAAAAAGACGTTAAACGCCTACTTACGAAATGATTCATTGAATGTCTTATAAGCATAGGTAAAATAGATAGCACGGAGCTGTAGTACGTACCTTAATGGCTACAAACATCCTATTCCAATCATGGACTATGCAGGTTCGATAACTGGTTGTGGAGAATGCACTGCTTAGGTAAGTTTTTGTAACTTGAGCATGTTGTTACAATAATCACGTGTTTACAGCATAGTAAAATATCGCGAAGAAACTTAGACATCGAGTGTATTCGTTCGAGAAATCCGCTAATCCACCTTCTGCAAGCGTAGCAGGTATAAAATTTTATTTATTAAAAAATGAGAAAGCCCTAACCCAGCAATGGCTGTAATGAATAAAACTACGTTTTACCGAAGCGCGGTAATTTATTTGACTTTTATTATTCTGACGTTTCGGCAACTTTTCAGTAGCCATGATCACGGAAGACAAAAATGTTAAGTGTCAATGAGTATTGTTAAAGTTTTATTTAGCCTACTGCCAACTTGTACATTTTAATTATTTAGTGTTAATTTTTTATGGTCATTATACTCTGTGGGAGTCTAATCTAATTTACCACCGCTTCGCAACATGTTGTGGCTTGAAGAGAAGAAGCGGCGCAAGAAACTCTTCAGCAACATGCCTAGCTCTAATAATTTAATATGATATTACAATGTAAAATAACAAGGTAAAATAAAAGTAATTGTCAGTGAAGTTGATTCGTGTTACTGTGGCCGAAACACTGGAATAATAAAAATTATATAAATTGCCGCGTTTAAAACACTTAAAACATAGTTTTAACCTGAACTTATATACTAGTCACGTAAACTTAAGAAAATATTATGTGAACTAGCAATGGTATGTTTAAGCCTAGTATTTTATGTATCTATGTATTTCAGGTAGTAAATTTGTAGGTGAAAAGGTATATATATATATATATATATATATATATATATATATATATATATATATATATATATATATATATATATATATATATATATATATACCTAGACCAGCCATAAGTTCTGTTACAAATGAAAATGCATTTTTTTTAAATAAAGTAATGTAATATTATTAAAATTTATACCTACATATTTATTAAAGTCTCAGTAAAAAAGAAAAAAAAATCTATTCGAAATGGCCACCTTTGGCTTTTATACAGGCCTTTAATCTGTTTGGCCACGAATCTATGGATTTACGCACTGTTTCCAAGGGAAATTTTGCCACTGTTTGCTCCAAAGATTCTTCTTATGGGGTGTTAAAGAAAATAGGATTGCAGTGATCGCCTTGCACAAAGTGGGTATGGAGCCGTCGGTCGTATTGCGGACACTTCAAAAGCTTGGTATCAGCCGTATGTTCGTATATCGTATTATCAACAGATACAGCAACACTTCGTCTGTCGAATACCAGAAAAGAACGGGGCGGCCGCGTGCTGTTACAGTTACAAAGGCTGTTAATGCTGTTAAAGCCAGAATTCGTCGAAACCCCATTATGGAAGCAAAGAATGTTATCGCGAGAAATGAAGATTCTCGTTAGGACTCTGTCGCGTATTATAAAATAAGACCTGAAGCTCGGTGCTTCTCGTCGATATACAGGACATGCCCTAAATTAATCTTTACAATTAAATAGAGTTCATCGATCAAAACGCCTTCTGTCGCGATACGCAGGTGAAATGCACTAAAATATCCTCTTTACCGATGAAAACATTTTCACGATTGAAGAACACTACAATAAGCAAAATGATAAAGTGTACGCTAACAGTTCTAAAGAAGCTGCTCAAGTGGTCGGAAAGGTACAACGTGGTTATCATCCTGCGTCAGTGATGGTTGGGTGGGGCGTGTCTTATCAAGGAGTCACAAAACTACATTTTTGTGAAAACGGAGTGAAAACTTCAGCCAAAGTGTATCAAAATACAGCCTTGGATCATGTTGTGAAACCTCTCAGCAATACACTTTTTAAAAATATACCGTGGACTTTCCAGCAGGACTCTGCACCTGGTTACAAGGCACAAACTACCCAAGCCTGGCTTGAAACCAACGTTCTGGAGTTTATAAGAGCTGAAGACTGGCCCTCATCTAGCCCAGACCTCAACCCTTTAGACTTCAAATTATGGTCAGTTTTAGAGGACATGGCCTGCTCTAAACGACACGGCGACATTGCGTCTCTTAAAAAATCTTTGGAGCAAGCAATGGCGAAATTTTCCTTGGAAACAGTGCGTAAATCCATAGATTTGTGGCCAAACAGATTAAAGGCCTGTATAAAGCCAAAGGCGGCCATTTCGACTAGAATATTATTTATTTTTTGCTGAGACTAATAAACATGTAGGTATAAATTTTAATAATATTACATTACTTCATTAAAAATAAATGCATTTTCATTTGTAACAGAACTTATGGCTGGACTAGGTATATATAAAGGTGTATACCTATATATAAGTAAGTACATAAATGAGTGTACCATTATTATAATAATCTGATTTCACTTTTTTGGGAATAAAGAAATTAGCCAGTGCATAAATAGTTTAACTTCCTATATCAAAGCTGAACTTTTTCGCGACTAAAACATAAACGGTTGACGAAAGCGAGACAGGGAAATCTGTAGGGTTTAGATATTGATCCGATATATTTCAGCAAAACAAATAAAGTGCGCAAAGTTTGGTGTTGACATTCACCTACGTCCCATAAACTGAGTATTTAGGGGTTTTCCCATAAAGATAATTATAATCTCGCATTATTACAAGTTCCTTAGAAATATCGAGGCGTAATAAGCATTATTTTTCATAGTGTAGTAATATAGATATTATGAAATTATAAATATATGAAATTATGAAATAAATGGCCGTCCAACTTTCACCTCCCTTTTCCCTGCTTTTTTAAAGTAACGCTAGGACAGTATAATAATTGGTCCAAAAATATAAAATACAGAAACCTACGAAAGTCTTTTCAAAGCTACAAATAAAATGACAAGTAAATTAACTAGTAAACGGTTAGTAATTAATAATTTACTCACTTTAATTAACACAGTGTGTTCAAATGCTACTAATTACATATTTCCAGCCTAAAATTAAAAGATTCGATTTTCAATTGCTTTATTACCACTCACAATTGAACCCAAAGCGGAATAGAAAATGTGATAAACAGTGAAGATGTACTTTTTAAATACTTTATAGGTGTAAGTGTCTTCAAACAATTTACGGCAAATAGGCACAAGATAATTATGCAATTTTAAAACTTAGCAACTATTTTTTTAAATATTACTTGTGTATTTATCGTCTTGCCAGGCATTTGCCAATGGACTGTATTCAAATATGATATTTCTCCCACTAAGATTACTAAATACTATTGAAATGGCATACATTGCACAGGTGAACTGTATAAATTATTTTATAAAAATGTCCGGCCGATTAATGTTTGTTAATATGAAATGTTTCTTTCAGTACAGAGTAGGGAATCAGTTCCTGATACATATTTTATGACTACACAAGACTAGTGTAGATATTTCTTAAAATGATTTCGATTACAAAATATTCGCAAGAAATCTTATTGCATGAATATCACGTTGTAGTTTTGTATTTAAGTACATACTTAGCAATATCCCTTATTTTCTCATCTCGGGAACCGGTGCGCCGCGCGCTGCTTTTATAGTTTATGGAATGAATATCTAGTAATATACTTTATTAACCTTCATATTGTTGTCTAGTGATGAGTATAATAAGACCTTCAGACGTAAACCTGATGAATTCATCTAGTGAGTTCAGCTTGAGCTAATAGAGACGGCGCGACGGTGAAACAAGAGTTACGTTATAAATATTTTCATAACGAAATAAGAAAAGTATCTTGAGTGAATATGACGTACATAAGTTTATCCAGGGTGTCTTTAATATTATTTTAACATCATGATACGTGTTCATATTGCTACAGAGTGTTACATTTATAGTCGAACTCATGGTCAATGTGATAATTCATCAAATTGTAACAGAGATGATTGAAATTCAGGTTTACTTCTTTAATTTTATCCGTAAGTCAATTAAGTTATTACAAGTGATTGAAGCGAAGCTAAAGTTGTTTCTTATTACAATGACCTGAGTTTGTATCCTGAAAACCAATTCTGTTATATCAAGTATTATGGCGTTGCGAAGATATTCAAAGTACAATTCCATTGAGATAGTAGCAAAAATTCATATTCTACTAAATCCACAATATCTTCTCTATATCGTCGCGGGGGAATACTAATTTTCTAACTCAATATGTATATTGTTACACTTGTTACTTGCTGATGACGAAGGAAAAGCTGACGTATGAAATTTCCTAATCCACCTTAGAAAAGCGAGGCGAATTATATTGCTTGTGCCCAAAGGTGAAATAGGGGGGGGGGGGGGGGGGCTTGAACCCAGTACGAGGTGAGTTTTCAACATTATATAATAAAAATAAATACTATCGGGCGTAGCAGTCATTGTCCTGCCCCAAAAATATTTAAAACCCGATTGCAGTGCCACCTACCGAGTTCAATTGTCAATCTAAACCATATCCAGAATAGAATAGATTAGAATACTTTATTGTGGAACTGTGTACATAAAGGTGGTATAAATAGTATGAAACAACAGACCCGCTTGAACACACAAAAATTTTCATCAAAATCGGTACAGGTTTAGGGGGAGTTTGGAGACATACACACGAGCAGAAGAATTTTATATATAAAGATAACAATGTATAGTTTAATTACTCTAAGTGGGGCATCTAAAGTCTCTGTCTCTATATAGCCTTTAATTTTAAATATATTAATTATTACTTTATCAATTTAGTTTATATCGCATATTTCAAAATACTAATGAAAAGTTGTCTATTATAGATTCAAGTCGTCGTTGCTTAATGACAAATGCAGTTGTTACGAAAACGTACTATTCATAAACTAGAATATTTAAGTGAAAGGTAAAAATTAAGAAGATATTGGGTGTGTTGTTGAAATAAAATATGTATAAGGCATCAAATTAAATATTACATTTCACAGAGGTAGGTTAAGTAAGATTAATATTGCGGTGCAATTAAAGAACAGCTAAGTAATAAGTTCTCAGTTATATTGTATAAGACCTATGTAACACATAGTTTGCAATAAAAATAAAAATGATTTGTTTCGAATGATTTGACATTATTTACAGTCTTCTAAACTTTAATGCATAATGCAAAAAAATATTCAATTTATTAAAATGCTGGCAAGTTATTTATGGGACCGTTGACGGTCCCCTAAATGGCACGGTGAATTGCTAAGAAGACGTGGGGAGCTCTTTGTAGGGGATAGTGGGTCAATAAACTTTGAACATTACTTGTCTCGAAATGTTATTGGTCTGACATAAAAAAATACAGCGCTTTAAGCGTTTTCTTACAGTTTTTGGACAGTGGTGAGTAATTTTGTCTTACCCGATTTTCTAATCTGTGTGGCTCTTATGGCTAATTTAATAAATCCTTGATTGTTTTCTGCTAGGTAATTAATATTCGCAGACTTCAGACTATTATTAGCTTCCTTTGTGCTCGGGTTTCACCTTGGATAATATTATAGTTATTGAATGTATGGGAGCTGCATACGTCTAGTTATCGCAGTGGACAACGAACTATTGTATAAATAAATAATATAATAAATAATACTGTTTATATAAAAAACTACTGACTGGCGCAACTCAGGAGCGCACATATTAATTAACCTCTACCTCTCGCTGCTATAAATGTGACCAAATGCGTTTTATTTATAGCGTTAAAAATAGCGCCATTAACGAATAGCTACATTAGTGTATATAATATACATACATACGTTATCTGTAGTAATAATTAACGTATATTAATAAAAATATCATATCACAAATAACCCATTAAACCTATCGCTACATCTGTGTTAAACCGTCAATAAATGTAACATTATCCCACATGGACTAGTAGCATTACTGTCAGCAGTGGCAATTGTAACAGTTTGTATAATATGTGTAAAAAATGCCGAGAGAATGCCACCCCACCAGATTAGAAAGCACGTCATAAGATTAAACCGCAGTTGCGTTATTGAAAATGTTGAACCAAATTTTAATCTTTACCTATGTAGTTTATTCGGCCATTAATGATTATATAACACATCTAATTGGTTAGAATATATACCGATACACATAAAAGTTATTTGTTTGCTGTTGAGACGCTAGGACGCTAGAACCCAACAGGGTTCTGAGACCATGTGCCTTTACAAAGAGCTATCAAAACGGCTCATCGACTCTTCAGGTGCTCAGAGGACTGGTGCTTCGGACAATGGATCAATATGGCAGTCCAGACAGGAAACGTAGCCAACCTTCTGAGCACCTTACCCATAGAAGACGATGACCTAAGCTCAGTATTCTACTTATAGTCTTCAGAGATTATAGATAAATACGATATAACTAAGTTAAGTTTTCTTTTATTGTATTAATGATAATGTATAAACGAAGAAAGATATTGCTGCCTAATAATACCTAACCACAAATCTCCGTATTTAGAAATATTGTCTATAGATTAGTCTTATAGTTTATCTCAAATTGGCTCCGAAATGGTTTATTGAATTGTAATATATATTTGAAAGATTGAAACATAAAATTCACTTCAATGTCCGTGTATATTTCGTACCGAAATTTTGCACGGTCCAAAAGGTATGAATATAAATATTAGTTCGACAAGAATTAAGTGGTGAGAACTGCTACTTTTAAATAAAAAAATCTATTCCCCTCACAAATTTTCTAATTCCAATACACAGTCCAAATACCTTTGGTTACTGAATAAGTTGAAAACCGTTTTAATTATAGAGTATTAGATGTGGTAGACAGTTTACGTGAGAATGTAACTGCTAATGTGTTGTTGAGTTTAATTAAAGCCTCAGCTATGTAAAGCGCCGTGCCAAGCGAAAATACTCAGATAACCATCAAAGGCGTATTGATGATTGAGTTTTTTATTTCAGTATGTGTAAAGTCAAACATAAAAATTACTATATTTTGCAAATTTGTTGGGCCAGATCATATATCTTACTATTTATTCTCTTGCCCTACCAGCGGTTTAATTGACGTAAGCACATTATGTCAAATTTTACCCGACAGTATGTAATGCAAATGAACGGTCGCTAAGATATAGGAACCAGCCGTTAAAGATGTTGTAGAAAATATGTATCGTTTGCTTTTTAGTTAAATATAATTTACTTTAATCACAATGACTGTATAAACTAATACAATAAAAGAAAATTTAACTTAGTTATAATGTATTCTACCCATAGTGTCTTAAGACTGTAAGTAGAATACTGAGCCTAGGTCACCGTCTTCTATGCGTTAATTTAGTTAATTTTATTACTTTTTTTTATTTTCTAATTTTTATTTAAGGAAATACTTGAATAGATAAAAAAATAAAACACGTACGTTACTGACTCGAGGGTTGCTCTCAATTTCCTTAGGATTCTCAGGCACCTGCTCTTTCGAATAAAAATTGAAAATCGGTCCACAATTTACGAAGAAACGCGGCATAACAAACATGAAAAAATATATAGTCGAATTAGAATCTCTTCCTTTTTGAAGTCACTTAAAAGTATAGGAGGTTCAGAGACAATAACGGCCCTACTTATAATAATCTCGTTAAGAAACGATTACGCATCTCTTAAGTAAGAGAATCATAATCAGATCCTAATCAATGAATATCTTTTTTTTCACTTATAAACGTGTATTACCTGTTGTTTACCTAAGAGGAGCGCAGATAAACGAAATTTGAATGATTAACGTAGGTTGTACCCAAAATATTCGACTAAAGAGGAGTTTATGGGTAAGATTTTCACTAATCAGTTGCTTAGCAGTTTCTTTAAATTTAAGAAACGATTATAAGTAAGACCCTTTATGTTTATGGCGTAGTGTGTGAATATGAATTAATTATGATTTTTTAAATGTCTTTTAACTTAGTTTTAAGATGTATTTACATATTCTAGACGTTTGCAGCCAGTCTAAAATATGTATTTTATTTTATATAGTTGTAAAGAATATGATTACTAAAGTATAATTTTCTCATTTCTACTTCATAATTAAGGCACTTGTTGCGTCTCATTCTAATGACATGGCCATGGCATGCAAATATGCCCATGTCACATGGGTGGGCATATACGCTAGGGTGTATTTCGTGTTTCTGACCGAATAGAATAAGTAACATTGATCGGTTCTAATAAAAACAATTTTTGTTGAGTTTGCAAATAGTAAGATTAGTTTCTGTGTATTGTAAATTCTAAACTGCTTTTGATGATGTAAAAGCAATTTCTTGATGCACTGAAATTAAAATAAAGCTGCATCCACATGTATATTGTGGGACCAATGCGATCAAGGCTGCGTTGTATCAAGTTGCATCTTTATCTGTTAACGAAGCTCGATCTATTTTCAAATTTCAATCGTAGTTCGAAATACAATCGGATCTACCAAAATATTACAAATGTGGGTGAAGCTTCAGATTACAATAAAAATACTTTTGATATCTACATAATAATCAGACATTGTTATAAAAAAACATTTACTTAAGATACAATCATGCTGACTCAGCATTAAAGCTATAAAGCGGCTGTGTTGTATTTTGGCACGTGACTCAGTCCTGGCGCCGTCTAGTCGACTGCCTCCGATGCAGGGATGCTGCGTCAACCCCCGAACCAACATACCAAGACCTCTACTAACGGTGAAAACTATAAGGAATAGTAAGTAATAATCGGATACAGTAATCTAACCAGGGGCCTGCATTCTGTTACCTACGGGTTATGTTATTTTTAGAGTATCGAACTTGAGGGGAGTACGTAGATATCTATTGTTGGAACATTGATCATTTTCTAACCGCAACGATTTACTGTGGAATTTGCAGACTTAACTTATATAAGAATATAATCGCCAAGATATATATATACTATAAATAAATGTGAGATTTGTTTCTCCGTCTTACCCTCTTATCAATTAGTATTAACATAATAGTCAAGTTTTCAAATGTTGGCCTGTGAGGTAGCATGATTGAATAAAGATGCAATTAAAAACAAGAATAGCAAAGCAATAAATTTTAATAAGCTGGGTCGGTTAATAGATGAGTAAAAAAACTGGGGTTTCGAAAAAAAACCTTTAATAGAAGTGTAAAGATTAAATTCTTCTTTGATTAAACTGTTTATGTACAAGTTAAAATATGGTTTTATATACATAAACTCTAACTAAGAGTTAACCGTTTGTTCAATTTTATCTTTACTCTTTGTTTAAAGTGGCTTCCCGTTAACAGGGACAATAAGAGACGATATAAATTATTTCTAGGCATTTTAGGTCAATTTAAATTACTCTTTAGTCTTATTTCTTACATTAAATTGTAATTTTAATGTTTTATCTTGTAGTTGCATTGTTCATGACAAATAAAAAACTTTTTAAATACTTGTATATAGATAATCAATGTGAAAAACCAAAAAATCGTCCTCTGAAAGTGGAAAGCTTTAACCTAGCTATAGGACATTTATATTCTGATATTATAATATATATTAGTAATTTATTTAGTATTAGTAGCTTGTACCAGCACAGAATACAAGCCGAGGTACTGTCCATAGAAATCCTTAGCTAACTCTCAGGTATCTGCATCTACTCAAATATTAAACTCTCTTGGCGTGAAATGTTAACAAAGTCACAGATTTAAGGCAGTTTAGGAGTTAAGAATTAATTTAACAGTACTTCCTCAAGGGAAACTTATTTTATTAGACTTTTCCGGGCCAAGTTAAGCCCAGTGTCTGTCAGCTCAAAAAGTTAGAAATGACTGCAAATGCGGCTTATCTCTCATTTTATATGCCCGGACCTTTTTGGTAATTTACAATAATGTGTCGAAGTTTTGAACAAGCGTGTTCATGTGTTTAGTATCTTCATTTACTGAATAATATTTAAAAGTTATGTATAAACATTTATATATTTTTGTAGATATGTGTTTCTGTGGTATGTGTATTAAGTATACCTATTGAATATATAAACATTCTGCATATATAAAAATATATTGTGATATAATATTGGTATAATAAAATTACATATAATCGAATATAATGTAAGAAAACTTAACTTATTTGTATTGTAGTCCTAGTCATAGTCCCGTAAAATTTTAAGTAGAATACTGAGCCTAGATCACCGTCTTCTATGGGTAAGGTGCCCAGAGGCCGGCTACGTTTCCTCGTTGGGTCGCCATACTTATCCGTTGGCCGAGGCAAGTACCAGCCTTCTGATTACTTGAAGAGTCGATGAGTCATTTCGATAAATTTTGGTAGAGGCTCACGGTCTCAAGACCCCACGGTTCAAGCGTCTCGATAGCAAACGGCACAAACATAATTATAACTCTCACTGAGGGTTGCATATTTGCGCCGCTTGAGTGATTCAGCTGTTTCCGCCACCGAACCGGCTGACGTAGACATGTTTGGTAAATGGGATGCGGCCAACGTATCTACGCAAGTCGCATCCCATACCAAAGGCTTGCCACGCTGCCAGGGAATAAGAGGCATTCCGTCGGGACGCCTACCATCGTCACGCGCAATACCGTTCGGCTCCAATAAAGCCGGCACATTAGCGATGGCAAGCGCCCTCCATAAGACATTATTCAAGGCAGCGTGGGGTGACCATCTGTCGGCACTGCGGCGGCAAGAAAAACCGTGGTATCCTGGGCCGATTATTTCTGTTCCACAGACGCAAGTGTGTGGTGCACATATGCGAGAACCCAAACCCATAAATATTATATATATATTGATATTTATATATAGGTATATTGTTACGACCGACAAAGACAAATTCACACCTGCATTTTATTACCTTTCAGCATTTGGGCGTCGTTTGTTTACTTTGTGTTTAAAATTTGTGATTAGAAAACAGCCCATTGTGTATTGTAATCTTTTATGGCAGTCATTAGCCAGGTGTGTCGGACTGATTCTAAGAAATTCGGTACACGCGGTTGGGCAGACATATTGTATCTGTGCAGTATAAAGCAATTGCCCACTGGAGAGATCGGCAGTCGAGCGAGAACCACGAAAGAAGCGAGACGTGTGTGCATAGCGGAAATATCTATTAGTGACGGACTTTGCGCGTGTTATTGAATCGTTTGGACTGGTTGTGTTCAGTCATATTTGTACCTGTGTTATACGTGTTTGTATAGTTCTAATAAACTCTATAATAATTCCAACGGCATTTTAATTCGAGTCTTGCAACTCGTAACAATATTATAAATATAAATATATATATGTATATATAATTTATGTTCTTATTATTAAAATGTAAGTAGTTCGTACTATATGTTACGTACCACCACCATCGCCATTATGATCTCAATTTATTCCTGGGGTTGTCTGGACGAGATCGCTTTTTAGCGATAAGACCGCCCTTTGTGCATAATCAGTTTTAATCTGTACGTTCATTTTTGTATTGGTGTACAATAAAGTGACTATCTATCTAAATGCTATGATTTGAGCGCGGAAAAGCAGATGTTTGTTTAGATAATATTCATGCCATACATTTCACATCTTAGTTTCAGAGTGCAATAAAATGTATGTTTTAATTCGATAAAAATCGACCAAGTCCGTGTCTGTCGATGTATAGTGGAAAATAGCGTTTTGTATAGGGAACCACCGTCTGTTGGTATTGATTTTTGATTTATACAGAACCCTAAATAAAAACTTGTTAGAAAAAGTACTTAATTATCTCCAAAAAAATGACTCCATTTATCTTTAAAAGAATTTTGCTGTCAATGACGTGTGGCGGCTACACCACATTTTTAGTTTCTTATAGTTTTCTGAACATCGTTGCGTTACTTTATATAAAATAGACATACATACATATCATGCCTGTTTCTCATGGAGGTAGGCAGAGACGATGGATCTCCACTTGCGACGATCTTAACAAACAACTTTCGTTTCAACTATTTTCATTAATCTCTCCTTGTTGTTTTGTTATTGTTTTGTTCAGGTGCCTATCTCTAACAATTATTAATTCGTTTTTAAGAAAGAAACCTGTAACACATTGTTCTTTTTAATTACTTTTATTTTAAGGAAATGACTTAGTACAAAATTATTCTAAGTAGGTAGTTATTCTACTTGTTGTAGATGTGAAAATGTCTGTAGGTTTTTCAGGATCTTAGCTTATATACTCTATTGGCGTTACTGGCCCACGGAAATGGTCTTATTGTCTTGTTACCAGAATTTGTGTTTAGACGGGAAAATTATTGTTTGGGATTGTGTTGACTTACAGACAGACAGATAAGATTATTTAACAACGGTACTATTTTGACCAAAACGGCTACGGAACCCTAAAAAGTAATAATCATTTCTCTCAGCTCCCACTAGTATAATGCTGGGCTGAATGTCGTAGTCATTGTCCCTTGACGTATGAAATAAAGACCGGTATTTATGTCGGCCAACTGTGTTTTCTTCCAAGCGGTAACTTAGGTCAAGCATTTAGTTTTCGCCGTATATACTTACTGATAGATCTTTGAAATGATACATAACAAGTCTCGCTGTGATTGTATTTTTTTAGTATCTAATTATTTCTTTATCTGCAACTTTTTTAATACTTAGGAAACAAGTTGTTTCTTTCTTTGAACATCAACAAAATAATGTACTGTTAAATTGTTGAAAAACTAACTTTCAATAAGTACACTCTAAGATAATGTTTTAAAGTAAGAAATATTTTCATTTCATTCCACTTAATTTTACACATTCTGAATTTATTTTAAACCGACCGCGGAATAAATGAAGTTTTGTGGAAAGTATCAGCTCTCATATGCGTTCTGAATTTTATTTTTAGGCAATATCCATATGATATTAATTACCATTTGTAGTCTGGACATCAACAATGTTATTAGGTGTGAGTGATTGATATAATTTATAATAATATTAATACCAGGTCACAAAAGTTCCACTGCAGGACTCAAGCATCCTCATTATTAGGGTAAACGGACATTACAGCCGCTAGGCTTGTCCAAGGCGGACTGGCGCGTTTAACACATCGATTATCTTTATTTGTAGGTTTCATCACCATATTTCCCTTCGTTGTCAGCAAGTGATAATTACAATTTTCACAATTAATTCAGACAACCCTCTAAGCGGCGTATTTTTCTCGGCTAGGATTCGAGCCCACGTCACTTCGAAATGAGAGTATGAGACGCAAGTGCGTTGTTAGCTACTAGGGCTATCACAACATAGATAACACAAAGCAGTCATAAAAATTCCAAAGCTTAAATATTAATTCAAAATAAACAAAAGCGAAAACAAAACATTTAAGTGGATTATTCTAGAATATCGAGAAGAATCCTGTCTATAAAAAGTTGAGAACAATTCCAATCAGTGTTTCAAATACGTATTTCGCGACACGAATTTTACTTTGGTACTGTTTTTATTGTTCTTTGGCAAAGGGAAAGTTCAAAGAAGTCATAACTGGACCCTTAACTTCCGTACAACAAGCTTAAGTTGATAGTAAATCGCACCTGGCGCCAGGAGTTACGCTCACTACCGGGCGGACTTCGGGCTACTCCATAAAATAATATGTAAGGCCATTTGAGGTTAGTTAAAGTTTCGCTTATCTACAGATTAAGTTCGAACTACTTTGTGCAAGCGTACGTAAGTTTTATAATTGTGTAGCTATTGTGAAGTGAAGCTTCTTTAGAATCGTTGTGATTTGAAACTGGATGAAACGAAAAAATGACACTAAAAAGAGATAAACACATAAATCTATAAGACTAAGCTTGCGGGAGAATGAGATACGAGTTTTACGTTGTGCAGCACATATTAGAGAGTCAATAAGACCGATGATTCGACGTAAGTTCAATTTGGACCGAAATAAAACTGATTGTGGATTAACGATGGTTATATCTAATTTCGATATATTTATGAAGAAAACTCCAAATAAAAATATTAAACCACCCATATATATTTTTACCAATTGCCATTACAGTATTTATAATGTTTTTCTATATTAAGTCAAACGACCATAAAAACCTGCAAAGAGTTTGTACACTGATAATAATGTTTTTATAAAAAGTGCGTCATCAGGTGGTTTTTCCACCAAATCGTTCGTCCCCCTCAGGGACAATGGACGGCGTGGAGCCCTCCCCATCGTTGTTAGAGGGTTTGCTGTCGTTTTTACGACAGCAATTCCCTCAAGCTCTCGACCAATTTTTGAGGACTCCGGAGTCCCAATCAATGGTGTCCGTTATTTCGGAACTTAATTCCGAGAAACCTGTGTCCCGCGAGTCACACGTGCAAAGGGCCCCCGCGCAGGCCCCCCTCCCCGCACCCGCATCTGCCGCGACCATCGCACCTGCCGCGACTAGCGCACGCCCCGCAACCCCCGCCGCCGCGCTTACCGCGGTCCACCTGCGCTCTGCCGTAGCGCCCGCGCCCCCCGCGTCCATACCCGCCGCGTTACCAGTGCGCCCGCCGCCCGCACCCCCGCTCAACGATGCCCATCGTGTGGCACCAAAGTCGCGCGCCTCGTTTTCTCGCGGTTCCGCATCGACAAAACCGCGTTCGAGCTCTGCGAGTTCGACGACATCGCGTTCACGTTCGCCCATCCATCGCGTAATCGATTCTCGTCGAGAAATCGACTTATCCTCTGAAGGTCCGCAAAACCTCAGGGATGCCCCTCTTCCACCGGCCGATGAAATTACCCCTATGGATGTCGCGCCTCCCGCGAACATCCCCTTAGACCGCGAAGACGATGACGGTTTTATAACCGTTAATCGTACTAAAAAACGTAAGACCCAGAGGGAGGTCCCCCCCAACCCCGCCCCAACAGCGGGCACAACACCGACAGCGGCACCTTCCAGCCGCCCTGGGCCACCTTCACAACGCCCGCCGCCACCCCTGACCATCCGCGAGAAAGCCCATTGGCTTCAACTCGCTAAAGAACTGCCAGGTAAGGCAATCTCCATAAAAGAAGCCCGTGATACTCAACACGGCATCAAAGTTATGGTCACGTCTTCAAGTGACCACCGCGCCCTAACTACTTTATTATGTGACCGTAAAATCGGTTACTACACTTACGCCCTGCCAGAAGAAAAACGCCTTCGGGCTGTAATCCGCGGACTTCCTCAGGAAATTGAAAGTTCCTATATTCTAGAGGACCTTAAGTCCCAAGCCCTACCAGTGCACGAAGTGCACCGTATGCACAGAGGCGACGCCACAAAGTCCCCTCTAAACCTAGTATTGGTTGTCCTCGACCTCTCCCCAGAGGGGAAAAAGATCTTCGAACTTGAGAAGGTCTGTGGCCTCTCTGGCCTTCGTGTGGAACGTCCACACGAAAAACATACACTGCGGCAGTGTCATCGCTGCCAACTTTATGGGCACTCTGCCCTACATTGTCAATCCCGTCCCAGGTGCGTCAAGTGCCTGGGCGACCACGGGACCTCGGAGTGCACTCGCACCCGGGACTCCCCGGAGCCACCGAGCTGCATCCTCTGCGGCCAAGCGGGTCACCCCGCTAACTACAGAGGCTGCCCTGCCGCCCCCCGACCCAAACGTAAGGTCGGAAAGGGCAATGCCCAAAAAGGCACTAGAAAAGTGCCGAACAAACCCGCATTCGTGGCGCCCCCCCCCCCACCCCCACCCCCCCCCAGTGGTAAACCACTGGACGGGTCTTCCCACGACGGAAGCGTTCCCTCCGCTAAGGACGCGTGCCCCAGTTATGGCCGGCCTACCCTCGGCCACCCCCGCCCCCGCCCTCGCCCCCATTTCTAAGGGACCTTCAGGGCCATCGGCCCACCACTCTATAGCGGAGGACTTAGCTTTGGCGACTAAATTCGCCAAGAACTTGCCCTTCGACCTGCAAGAGGTCCAACTCTTGGCTCGGAAACTGAGGCAAGTTTCAGAGTCAACACAACCCTCCCTCCGGGATCAACTCGTGATCGAAATGGATCACGCGTACCTCCTCCAAATACTTAGATCGTTGTAACTAAACAACCTAGTCAAATTATTGTTACCGGTAACAAATGGCGCATGTAGGTAGAAATAAACCACGCTCATTGACTCTGGCGACTTATAACGCCAATGGCCTTCGAAACCAGCGCGACTTGGTCCATGACTTCCTGGTTACCAATCAAGTAGATATACTACTAGTACAGGAGACCTTCCTGAAACCGAGTAATAGAGATCCAAAGATCTCTAACTATCGGATCACTAGACATGACAGGGTAGGCCGTGGTGGCGGCACCCTGATCTATTTCAGAAGATCCCTACACTGCATGCCTGTAGTCACCCCCCCACTAGAAGGTATGGAGGTATCCGCCTGCAGACTAGCAATGACTGGCCACCAACCTCTAGTCATAGTTTCAGCATACCTCGCATGCCAAAAAACCCTCATTAAGAAAGACCTAGAAACCCTATTCAACTTAGGCCCGGCTGTTATTATAGCCGGAGATCTGAATTGCAAACACGAGCAGTGGAATTGCAATACCACTAACCCCAATGGCAGAGCCCTAATAAATATATCAGACAATCTTTTGTTTGATATACTAACTCCCATGACCCCCACAAGATACCCCCCCAACCGCGACTGGGGGACCCCAAACACTCTCGACCTAGCATTACTGAGGGGCGTAACCCTTCAGTTCCATTCGATCGAAACGATGGACGATATCGACTCGGACCATCGTCCGGTTATCCTCAGATTAGGACCACAGACAGACCAGACATCTGAAACTAGGACCTCTGTGGATTGGTTGAGACTTGAGACCCTCCTCAAGGCAACCAGCTCACAAGACCTGGACCGCATCCCGGACCACATCGTGTCCCGCCAAGACACGGAGACGGCAATCGAGGCCCTCACCAGCCACCTTCAATCCGCAGTGCGGAACTCGTCCAGGCAGGTGCCAGTGGAGGATGACCGCCACTTATGCCTGCCGGACGAGGTGAGGGTACTGCTGAGGGAAAAGAGAGCCGCCTCCAGAGCTCACGACAGATATCCCACCGAGGATAACAGAGTCCGACTCCGCGAACTAGAGCGCGAGGTCAAACTACGTATCCGGGAAGTCAGGGAACAACGTTGGGACAGAACGTTGAGGGATATCGAACCAACTCACCAGGCGTACTGGAAGCTGGCTAGAGCTCTCAAATCAGACACCCTTACTGTCATACCCGCGCTAGAAAGAGCCGACAACACCGAGGCGTTCGATGACGAGGAGAAGGCCGAGTGCCTTGCTCAGAGTCTAGAGCTTCAATGCTCCCCCACTACGCAAAACGTCGACCAGTCACACCTGACGGAGGTAGACTCCGAGGTCGAACGTAGATCCTCCTTACCAGCGGAAACCACACTCGACACGGTCACGGTCGAAGAAGTGCAAGATCTGATCAAGTCTCTCAAACCGCGAAAGGCCCCAGGGACCGATGGCATCAACAATCGCGTTTTAAAACTCCTACCCGCCCATCTAATTATAATTCTAGTGAGCATCTTCAATGCCGCCATAACAAACTGCTCCTTTCCCGCGATCTGGAAGGAAGCAGATGTCATCGGTATTCACAAGCCGGGAAAACCGGCTAATAAACCGTCCAGCTACCGTCCAATCAGCCTACTGAGCGCACTCAGCAAGCTTTACGAGAGGGTCATCCTCTCTCGACTTAGAGATTTTGCCTTCAGCAAACATCTAATACCCGATGAGCAATTTGGCTTCCGTGCCAGACACTCATGCGTCCAACAGGTGCACCGCATCACGGAGCACATATTATCTCACTTTGCCCATCGCCCCCGCCCTATAGGAACAGCCGCACTGTTTCTAGACGTAGCAAAAGCCTTCGACAAGGTCTGGCACAACGGCTTGATTTACAAGCTGTACCAGTTCGGTATGCCAGACAGACTCGTGCTCATCTTGCGAGACTTCCTCCTAGGTCGTAGCTTCCGTTTTCGAGTGGAGGGAACGCGCTCGTCCCCTCACCCACTCACAGCCGGTGTACCACAGGGCTCGGCTCTGTCGCCACTACTCTTCACGCTGTACACCAGCGACATCCCAAAAACTCCAGATGTGGAGTTGGCCCTCTTTGCGGATGACACCGCACTCTATACATCAGATCAAAACCGACAAATGGCTTGCGTCCGGCTGCAGGCAGCTGTCACAGAGCTAGGCGAATGGTTTCGCAAATGGAGGATAGAGGTAAACCCGGAGAAAAGCGCAGCAATGTTCTTTTCCCCGGGCACGCTTCGCTCCCCCAAACGCGCTAGCCTTCGCCTAAAAACCATTTCGCTCTATGACCAACAAATCCCCTGGGCAAAGTACACCAAATATCTTGGTGTCACCCTAGATCGGAACTTGCGCTTCAACGAGCATATCACTATAGTCCGAAATAGAGCGCGATTTGTGATGGGTCGTTTAGCACCCATGATAGACAAACGAAGCAAAATGTCCCTCAGACACAAGCTTACTCTGTATAAAACATGCATCCTCCCGATCATGACGGTTAGAACAGTAGGCTGGCAGGCACCGACAGACAGACACACACGGCGGCGTCTGAGATGCCGCCAATCAAGATCTCTCCACGTCCCCGCGAGGGACGCTAGGAGACACAGCTCACCCCACAGGATAGACTAGGCGTGTTGCTGGGAAGTTTCTTTCGCCGTTTCTTCTCTCCCAGCCATAACACGTTGCGAAACGGCAGTAAGATAGCGTAGGCCACCGCAAACCACCGATCCCGGCCCGCCGTGATCCTTCCCTTCGGGCTTTATATTACCCGTCGCCCGTTCTCAATTAGTATTTTGTGTCGCCCTATGGTGGGCATCATTAAATTCATTCCCCATTCATGGCAACAGTCCAGCCGAGGTAAAACTCCTTAGGGAGCTCCCTCGAGCAAGTTGCCCTCCCGGGCTCGAGCGCCTTCGCTTCGCGAAGGCACTCGCCCCAAAAACCCCGGTAAAGTTGTAAGGTCTTCGGACCAACAACATAAAGTCAAGTCCAATAAAAAAAAAAAAAAAAATAGAGAAAAATTATCTGTCAGTATATTCTCTGAAGCTGCACGTCTACTGTATGTAAAGTGCATACAGACACACACGGCCACACACCCAAAGACATTTTTTTTACGAAGTATCTAGTCGTCTGCTTACAGGATGAATAATAATAGTCCGCTAACCGGACGACTAGAAAGGCAATCCTCTAGCAAGATCCTTTTTAAATTAAATAATTAGACATCCGCTTAGCGAACGATTATTTTTGACTAGAATCCTTTTTATTATTGCGAATTTGGCAAACGGGTACACAGCCAACCTAAGGGAAAGCGGCCTATAGACATATACCGTCGCCTATAGACATTTGCAATACCATTGCCAGCCTTTAGAATGGAATAGAGGTCATAGAGATTAGAGGGATGGGATAGAGGGATAGGATTTCTATCCCACCCCTCTATCCCATCCCTCTAATTAAAGTCAGATAGGAGGAATGTGATAGAAAGGTTAGACAGGAGGAATGTGATAGAAAGGTTAGACAGGAGGAATGTGATAGAAAGGTCAGACAGGAGTAGCGGGATGCAAAGGATGGGATAGGGAAGATAAGATATGAGGAGGTGAAAGGAGACATAGGCCATCAAAACTCTTACTCATTATACGAAACACGACTAGCTCAAAGCTAACCGTTTCACACCGATATTATGTGAGAGAGTGTTATCAAACTGGTTGAGCCAGCCCTAAGAGCTATAATAAAGATAATGATTTCAGCATGGCTCTACCACGTAAAAATATAAGGGTTCATATAGATGTATAAATATGTGGATACGTTCATTTATTTATTGAGAGGTGAAATGTTTAAACAGACCTCATTGTATAGGTACAGAGAGTGAAGTAATATTTTTTTTAATCCCGCTGTGATTGCCGGAGCCTAGTAAAACTGTGGAAAAAGAATATTAAAGAATGATAAGAATCACTTAATAAAAATGTACCTAAATCATAACATATTCTTGCAATAGAGGAGGCACTAACAGTTCTTGATATTTATCAAAGTTACGAAAGCCAAAAGATGCTATTTAGGAATTACAATTTATGACTGTTTTACGTAAAAAAATATATTTTAATGGTATGATGTTGATTGAAAGTTTTAATTGAGATTTTCTATAAATGCAAGAACGGATTAGTGGTATCTCCTAGTTCGCTCTATTCTGTGTTTAAAGATAAGTTTTTACTGGGAGAATTCTTAAAGTGCTTTTATACGGGCAATTTTTTGAACAATTATTGCTTGGCAACAGTAATGGATCAATTTGGAGCCATTGCAAAGCGCCAATCGCTGCGGTAATTGTTTCGGGGTATTCTAATTGCGCCATATATTCCAAATTTCTCAAGGTTGCCATATGAGTTGCCGAATATCCAGTCGGCTTGGAAATTTTTTGGCAATTTTCTTTCTGTCTCGTTTGTACGTATTACGTCTATTTTTCGCCTAATTTTTTAAGTTGCATATTGCATAGTATTGTGTGGCCGTATCTCAACAACAGCTTGCTACATATTACCATCGCCTAAAATTGCTTGATGTAGTTGTGACGTCATGTGTTACGAGAATTCACCGGCATCGAGCAATTTTAGTTACTCGTGTAAAAGGACCTTTAGTGTTTTGTCTTCACGATAAAATCCCCCCCTCATTTTATTTCTAACAAACTAAGACGCAGCCAGCGGATAATAGCTTGGCTAGTATCACGACAATGAAATACTAGTGTTTTTCATATTGCTAAGAAAATCAGCGTCTACTTCTATTCATTGATAGAAGTAAAAAGAATGCGCACCGATGACTCGGACGTCCTCTTCTTGGCACCCGTGGTGTAAATGACAGCTGATGATATATCCTGACGTCTATCATTGAAATATGCGCTTCTACAGCCATTAGAAGTCGTTACGTCGAAAGGAAGCCGGAGTTTTCATTCTTTCTCCTACCCTTTGCGGTTTATTTTTTCGAAAAAGGAGTCCAAGTCAGAACCAACGTTTCGCTTCATTTGTTCTGGTGCGCAATGCCGAAAAGTGGAGTAATTTGCCGGAGTCACGAGTGCATAGGTATCTTCTAGGTGCTCCATCCGAGACCGCGTCATCCTCAACACCAGGTAAGACAGTGGTCAAGTGCAACTTATACAGCCATATAAAAAGGGACGACGGTGTCCTATCTTAATTGGCTCTGGACTATGACTTGAATTATAGCCGAGGGCGAAGGTCTTGTTATGTGGTAACGACAAGAGTACGATTGCGCAATAGCTCGTTTAATTATAAGAAAAGTTTGATTCCTAAAAATAAATAAAAGCCATTGTTTGAATCGACGAGGCTTTAACATTATTAAAACTTTTTTCATAGCGTTGTTAGCGCAAATGTTTAATTCTGAACCCACTGAAAAGTGACCCAATTTTTGGGTTAAAAGTATGTTATGATCGTTACCTTTGTCAAAAGTACACAGACAAGGATGCAGACATATATTAAAGTAGCTTTTGCCCGCGGATTCACTCACGTTAATGTCATTAATCCTATGGGACCCGTACGTATTTCCGGATAATAAGTAACCTATAACCTATTATTCCAGACTATAATCTATCTCTGTGCTACATTTCGTCATAAACTTATTTATTCCTAACTATGTTACACGTTGGGGTTATTTACCTATGTATTATTTGTAAATTTTCAATTATTCACATTACATATTTGTTATCAATCTTTAAAATTCATCAATTCCTTCTAGCGCTGGAACACGTGCCCGATTAGCTATTCCTTAAGCGGGCAAGTATGCATTTAAACTGCCGGAAAGTTGGATTTTGTTCGGTGGTTTATTATACATAGCGGACCCATAACATGCGTTACAGTGTTAAATTTTTCCAATCACTTTGACAATGATGCAATCCTACCTCTGTTCCGAGTCTGATACGCGTGTATGTCGCTAAGCTTTCTATAAATGGAATCATCCATTCAGATGTATTATCATCTAAATTGAACACTGAAATTAATATTGTTACGACTCTGGTCTCGACAAAAACAAATTCACATCTGCATACCTGTAAAAAGACATTTATTACCTTTCGGCATTTGGACTTCTTTTGTTTACTTTGTGTTTAAAATTTGGGATTAGAAAGCGGCTCATTGTTGTATTGTAATATTTTACGGCCTATTGTTGTATTGTGATCATTAGCCAGGTGTTCGGATTTAAAGTACAAACTGATTCTAGAAAATTCAGTCTACGCGGCTAGACGGACATATTGCATCTGTGCAGTATAAAGCAATGGCCCGATGGAAGGACGAGGCAGTCGAGCGATAACCACGAGCGAAGCAGGACTGGTGTACTACAACCGGAAAAACTTTTAGTGACGGACTTTGCGTGTTTTTATGTAATTACGACCTTCTGCTTTACGTTTGGACTTGTTGTGTTCGGTTATATTTCGGTTATATATAATCTCGCGACTCGTAACAATATATTAGTATAATTACTGTATATAAATTGTTCGTCTCCGTTTTTGACGTTAGCTTTTTCCTCGCTAATTGTGTTAACAACAAAATGTAACTTTCAGACTAATTTTAGTAGAACAAACTTTTTTCATTAAAAACGAATAGAATTTCCATAGAAATCTACGATAGCAATGAAGTTGCACTACATATAAACAAACACTCGCAGTTTAGAAATAAGTAATGGTTATACCTTAATACATCTATTATAGGAGTGCTTTGACTTATCTTAAGCGAGATTGCTTTGTTCTAAAATTAAGTATCTCTAATCATTTTATAAAATAATAAGACATATAACAATACACAACTTTTATTCAATGTATATTTGTTATATATTTTTTTTTTTAATCTATATAGGTTTAGTATATTTAAGCATTTTTTAATATTTTATAAAAACATATAATCGAATACAATGCAAGAAAACTTAACTTATTTGTATTGTATTCTACTCATAATCCCTCAAGACTATAAGTAGAATACTGAGCCCAGATCACCGTCTTCTATGGGTAAGGTGCCCAGAAGGCTGGCTACGTTTCCTCGCTGGATCGCCATACTGATGCGTTGGCCGAGGTAAGCACCAGCCCTATTTGTTATTATTTTCAAATATCGATATTACACTGATTTTCTATGCAAACCATTCTTCTACTGCACTGTCAAAACAATCAAAAATGTAAACAAATTAATTTAAATTTTACAATAATTTTAACATATTAGATAATATTATATTAATTTTATCAATGTTGTAAATAAATGATGTCTAGCTGGAATAATAACTATTAAGTGTAATGTTCTTGTGTGTGTGTGTGTAATTGTCATGTCAGATTGACTCATCTTAATTGAATACTGTCAGATAGTAATTATTGTCACTTCTCATAGTAACTAAAATTTAATTGCTAACAGCGATTATTGCGTAATGCTTGATCACTTATTCTAAAATGCCATGTTGGAAGATATTGTGTGTCGCGACAACACTATGTGTACCTACTATTTTATGTGTAGTAAAGAACAGACATTCATTGATGCAATGTTAAAGAGCCTTCCACATTCTCGCTAAAATGTGAGAAAAGCGCGAAATATGTAAATGTGGAACGGGCTCTTGGGTTCTTGCGACGTTCCACCGAGGTTTTCGCGGTAGTATGCAGGAAAGAAAAGAAAAAAAATATTTATTTAGGCCAAGATATAAGATAATAGACAGTACAATTAATTATGATGCCCTAAATAGAACCACCCCTCCCCCCTCCTCTAACCTGCCAAGCCGCTTTGGACAAGCGTGGCGGGTATATTGTCCGTTCCCCTATAATTGAAGGCCCGATCCCAGCGGTGGGGCATTTATGGTCTGTTATTATTATTGTTATATAAATAGATCCTTGCTTAGTATAATGATACTTTTACAATCAACGCTGATCTACCGCAATTACCTATTAGTGATATCACGGCTTAGCTCGACAAACCAAACTTCACAGAGATGTAAGGAGCACCACTAACTCTCGATTTAACTTTAAACAAATATAAGTTTCTAAATAAAATTTGGAATAAAAATAAAAACTGGTAGAAAGGTTTCACTAAATTAGAAAATGAGCGTACGAATATCTGTACTATAAGCCTTCTGCAAAGCCGTCGCAAAACCAGTGTGACTGAATTTACTTCAGAGAAGTATTAGTAAAGTTAGGAAACGTTTAGAAAGGTCAATACTTTGGATGGGTTGATGTTAGTGACAGTAAGGGCGTAAGTAGTAAGTGACGGGTGACGAAGTGCTTGGAAAGGTTGGATCAACTTGGCATAATGATGGTAATTATAATTGTAATGATGACTAGTTGATCTAGCGCACTCACAGTCGGTAGTGATTGAATGTCTAGTTTTAATGGTTTTAAGTTTGTATTTTGTGTAATAATAAGACAAAGACAATAAGGATAAAGGAAAGTTATAACTTGTGAAGTTTGTTTGCTAATTATTTCATGTTATAAAAACGTTAATGCCTCTATTGTAAATTCAGCTAATGTACAAGTAAGTCATTCTTTGAACCGTGTGTGCGGCAGTTAGGTAGATGTCAATTTCAATGTCGACGGATTTCAAAGTAATTTTAGTTGCTATTCGAGATGCGATGCGAATATAGTACAAGAATATCCCTCACTATAATTCTTTAATGAGATTTTTGAGAGTGCTTCGTTATCCTACTTGATGGTGTCTGCAGTTTAGTGATTCAAGAATTGGTACGTTTCGTTTATAATAACGTAGATGTCTTGGATTCGTAGATTTTTCTGAAAGCGTAAATTTTGGAAACGAACTTATTAGATTTTTAGTCTGTTCAGTGACAGGGTATAAGAATGGAAGAAAATTACTAGGAATAAGAATTTATCACAAAAAAACGTAATTTTGAAAAGCAGGTTTCTAGCTCACTCTTTCTTTGATAATTAAATTGATTTATTTTAGATCAAATCAGTCAACAATTGATAATCTTAATAAGTAGTATATTTCCATTCAATTTTTAATTGATTTGGTGAAAAGAAATTTTTATTGGATATTAGATTTGAGAAAACTAGTTGTGACATAAATATCATAGATTTAGTATATGATAAACACATCTAAGATAAATATAGACAGAAAAAGAAACGTTCATGACGATCTTAGAAGGATTCTAAAAAGGAACTGTTACCACATCCATACATTGTAAACGTATGTTTCAAATAATAATTGAGTCATTGAATTTTAGAGAAGGTTGTGGGGAGTGCAAAATAAAGGCTGTTAACTGACTAAGGCTGCCTGTCCATTGAAGCAGCTCGAACCTGCGGAGTAGAGAATCGGAGAAACGGAGAGAAATATTAACCAATAGGATTGCATACCTATTGATTAATATTTCTCTATTATACGATTGCAAATTGCGTCAGTGGATAGGCAGCCAAGCCTATTGGTTAATATTTCTACGTATTTCCGCTTCGCAGCCTCGCTCCGATTCAATGGACAATTAGACTTAACTAAGAGAGATTGTTATTTCAATAGAATAAATAAACATTAACGCAATCGCCGAGGTTGAATTTTAAATGTTAGAAAGACAGAGTGGCCCCATATGGTAGCATACATTTATGATATTACTTGCTAGTAAAAATACACTTGCTTTTTATATGATAATAAAATATCAACTTAGAAAATATGCATCAACGTTTATTATATGCCAGTATATCAGTGATTATGGATTAAAAACCTATAAATTGGTTAAATTATTGGTTATCGGTATACGAGAAAGGGAGACAGGGGACAAACGCAGCAGTTTGTACTTTTGGATAGATTTCTCAACAACCATAGTGTTTTTAAAGAAATAAATATAACTGTATGATACTATCACCCTATTCTACAAATATATATTATTTGTTATATCTCACTTGTCTGAAAATTTCACATTGCAAAAAGAAATAGCGAACTGTTTTGACCTGATCGTAAGGACAAAAGTAAAACGGTGCAGGTCGAAAGTAACGCTGTTAGGATTCTACGTAATATATAATATGTATAGTAAAAAATAAACACAAAATTAAGTGAAGAATACACAATAATAAAATAATAACAAAACTATACTTTAAATATTTGTCTCACAAATAAATAAAAATAATCTTGTTCTTGGAACAACTAATTTACCTACTGTTAAGCAATAATCAGGTCAAGTTTAATGAGATTAATACAATTAAGTTTTTGCATCTATAGCGTGACATGACAGATTTTATATTTTTTATCCGACTATATATATTCCTATTTATCCTCTCGTACTATATTGTTTTTGTAGCCGTCCGATTTTATTTTTATTTCATGCATCATACCCTTTAAACTGATTGTTTTGCACAAAAATAATTAATAACACGTTATAGATAACCTTATCAGATACTACAAGTCAAGTAGTTATATTCATATCATCATCATATTACAAAATAAATGAATATCAATTGAAAAACTTACTTTTTGTGCTTTAAAATCACGTAGCCTTATCAAAAATAATATATTATTAACATACGAACGCGGAGATTAGATGGAAGCATGCCTAGGGATGCAAGCTAGCATCTAACAGTCAGCCGCGTCATTTCGACCATTGGACAAATCTACAAAGCGTTTGTTACTTTCGACCCGCTGTCACTTTTGACCCCAGTCTCCCTACCATATATGTGTGTATCTACTAGTAATGTCTTGATAGTTCTTAGTCTCAATGATTAATGAAACAAGATAACCCTGCAAAGATGTTACAAGGCGTTATTAGGATAACGAAATTAAGTGTTTATTTGGCGTACTAAACAAAAACTGGAATTGAATGTGAGTTTATGATACAACTTTTTATAAATCGGCTGAGAAATACACATATTGTATATTCCCAATCTAAGCATGTTAACTTGTGTTATGGATACTATAAGAAATACAAATCTGAGGCCTATTCCAGAAACACAGAATAAACCGAATAATGTAATTAACCTTGTCAGGATTTTACGGAACTTTCCAGTGCACTAGGCGAACTAACATTCAAACCACTGAACCAAATGGCCCTCTTGCATGCCGTGAAATCGAAGAATAGTGAAGTGATCGATTTCTCCAAAGGAGAGCACGCCTTGGCAAACGTAGAAAGAGTACCAACGAGGCGAGATGACCCACGAAAAATCTCTGTGGTCACTAGATGTCAGGAGCTAATCAGACAATTTGGAGCGCTGAAGGAATTATCGACATCGAGCAGCTGTGGACTTCAATATCTGATAACGATTATAATATTATTTGGAATATAAAGTGTTACTCTGATGTAATATAAAATTTAGTCCCTTACAGGTTTGGAGGTAAGTAGGTGGTACTTTCATTAATCAAGATGATAAAGTGTAGTTCATAGGACGCAAAGTGGTTCATAAGGACCCCTGGGTGTCCATATTGAACCTCAAGGGATCCAAGTCAGCGAAAACAAAACCCGGGGCTCCGCGAACTGTAAATAGGGGTCCGCAATAGTATATTCCATCTAACTGCCGGTCGTAACGAAATTTTTACTTTCTATAAATAAAATATGATAATACTCGTTTATATTTATCTATAATATTATGAAATTCTAAACATGGCGTGTCTGTACATTAAAGCTTAAAAAAACTGGAATACACTATATAAACGATGGGGATCACGATGCATTTTTTTTTACATTTCTTGTCTGTTTATCTGTTTGTTCGAGATTCACGTAAAAACTGAATTCCGAACAAACAGACTGGGCCGATTTCGATGCGGTTTTCTCTGATCAACAGCTAATTCCGATATTTAAAATCTGCGCTACTTTTTATCCTGGGAATTCCGCGGGAACTTTACTAAAAATGACCAGATTGAAAAAAAAAATGGAATTCCAATGCGATTTTTTGTGTTTTATGTTATAAAATGTGTCATATTTTATGACCCAGCAATTCGAAATTGTTCGCGTGCATAAAAATTTGATTTTTACAGTTTTCACTAAAAGTACAGTTTACATTATTTTTTAATGCTTGATACTTTATGTCTCAGGAATCTCGCGGGAATTTTAGGTCAAGCGTGAACGTAGTCGCGGGTATATAGTAGGCTATAAATGTATATTGGACCAACTACTTATAGACACTATACTGATTCCAACACCTAAAAAAATTGTCTAAATTAGTTTAGATATAAAAAGTAATGGTTGAACATATACAAAAAAATAATATATATATTTACACAACTAATTGAGAATCTCTTCGTTTTTACAAGCTTTTATTTAATTTGCAATGGATGTATGTATGTAAGTTCGGGTGGAATCTTGCAAGCTGAAATTTTGAACGAATATGTATATCGCGTGAAAATGCAATAATATGGTACCACGGGGCTGATCTGATGATGGAGTCGGAAGGTGGCCATAGGAACTCCTGTACTAAACAAGATAGACCCGTCGTGTTTGGGCTCGTTTTACTTGACTTGGCTAGCACTCTGCTGCTACATGATATCCAGGATCTCAAAAGCTTGTATTGAAAAACTATTTTCAAAAAGCTTATTTTTTGGTTACTTGAAATGATGAGTCCACTGAATGCAGTAAAAATTGGTTAGGGGTCTTTGAGACTAAATACTTTGGGGACCATTGGATTTCTACGAAGTGGAAACGTTCAATAAGCTATGTACGATTCCAACGAGGCTATCGCGGATTTTAATAGCACTTTGTGAATTCTTCAAGAACTTCCATGAAAGCAATAATCATAATCGTTAACAGTTTGTTAAAGTGGTAGTAGACTCTTCTAAAGGGTTAATTTCCTTCAATTCAGAGATAAGCCAAGCAATGTGACAATCTACTAACTTTGTTACGTATTGCTTGTTATTATTTTTTATTGCTTGAAGCAGGCAAACAGGTAGACGGTCCACTTGATGGAAAGTGGTTACCGTCGCCTATGGACGTTTGCAACACCAAGAATGTCGCCAACGAGTTGCCGGCCTCTAAGAAATTTTATAACGCCCTTATTAAAGAACCCCATGTCATAGCGCAGAGGGAAAACCGCGGCGGAAAGTTCCCTCCAGATCATTGTTGTTTTGTTTCGAGTATTAGTTTGATTTTTTAGATGCTTCCGTAATGTAGAAGTTTATCCATACAATAGTTTTGCTTCCAGTCTATACGAATAAATGTGAAAGTTAGTTTGTTTGGATTCCCAGATATTTGTATGGTCCAAACCAATTATTATGACAATTGGTATACTCGTATGTCTAATCACAGGAACTAATATGTAATACTGTCCATTTCATAAAATATGATAGTTTCTGCCGTATAGAAATAAATAGCTTTTCTCTAATAATAATTCAATTTTGTTTTCTAACTAGCGGTCCCAGCAGACGTTGTCTTACTCTGAAAAAAATCGACATCCCGAGTCCAGCGCCTCCTACCGGATCTAATTGTAAATCTAAACTATCTCGGGACATAAATTATCATAAAATAAATACATTTTTATGAAGGTATATAATATTCTCATTGATTTTTTGCACTTATTTCCTTTTTAATTTGCAGGATTGTGCTACTGATGGGCCTGGGTCTCCCCATTCCCATTGAAGGATGTATACCCGCCACGTTGGTCTACGGTAGACAGCAGGCTTGACGTGCAGATATTAATATTCTCGTCAGGAAAAATTGTAAATGTTATAAGTCACATAAATCTGGTACATCATTAATTTACTAGCTAATATTCAGATTCTCTATTTGTCACGTCAAGATGGGCTACGCTCACTGCACTTAGTCATGACAATAACAAAAAACTTTCCCAGCGAAGTAACATAAAGGAATGTCACCGGAGAGTCGTTTTGATATCTAACTTTACCGGGGTCTGTACGCAACTTTCTCGTGATGTATGGTTCCCTAGTAGAAACCTTAATATTACAGCGTTAAATTTATACGCGCACATATCTCGGTTAATTTAATTCTCTGACTGTTATTTCGTTTACTTCATTTATCAAACAATGTTATTATTTATCATCACATACAAAGTGAGAGTTTTTTTGAAACAACACATAAATACATACATATTACGCCTTGTTCCCATAGGGGTAGGCAAAGACGATGGATTTCCACTGGCTATGATCTTGACGTACAACTACGAGTATTGTTTCATATACATTCATTAATCCTTCTTTAAGACATCTGTGATTTGATCGTGGTAAGTAAGGTACGTCGCTATTTACCAGCACCAACTATACCACCCACACTGATTATATATTAATATCTCCATTAATGATACGGCGAATTATGGTTTTAAGTGTAGCGGCTGCCGCTCGACCTACACAACCCATATAGGGAAACCAGGAATGGATAGTAGTATGTGGAAAGGAGTAAAGATGAAGGATACTAGGATGAGGAGAAGGGGGGACATCACTGTCACGGATCAAAGGGAAAGTAACAGTAGCCGCGTGGAGGACCTCGGGCTTGTGTACCCGTGTGCACTATAAAATGTCGGACAGGCATTTTACAGGAGGCACCCTCTGAGGACCTATTTAAGAAACATGAATGTGACATACAAAGACAGACAGACAAGCAGTTGAATCGACGGATAAAACGACAAGGGATCCGTTTTTGCCAAAAAATCTGTGGAACCCTAGACATAAAGATGTTATTTTATTATCTCTTAGTTTAGTTCGTATATAAAGTGAAATATCACAAAATAATACAGAATATACATTTTAATTAGTTCATCAATTTAGGTGATGACCCGACCGGGTGAATAAATCTCAGCAGCCTTTCAATTTTAATGGAACATTTTATGCGAAGTATGTTTTTCAAATTACAAACACGCTTGCTTACTTAACGAGAGCTCTACATTCAAGAATCTATATTAATTTAGAATGTACTTCGACGAAATGAAATTGGAAGTGTGTAAAAGCGTTCCTACGAAACCGCGAGGCAACCTCAAAAATTCCATACACTAACGAGGTTTGGATCGATATTACGATTACACATAAAATTCAAAGGTTATTCCATTATACTATGTATGGGGCTTGCTTGGTTGTTTTTCATATGTCTAATTTTTAGAAATAAGTTCCTTATTGCACGTTAATCGGCGGATGGGAGCTAGACGAAAAAAAATGTTAAACAAAAAATGCTGTCTACTATATATGTCTCGAAGTTTAATGCAATGAAATAAGATTTAAAATAATAACCATGTAATATACGCTGTTTTGAAAATAGTAGGTCTTCAATATTGTTGCCCTTATTACTATACAATTTCTTAGATGGTTTCCAATGGCTTCCAATGGTATCCAATGGTCTGCAATGGCCTCCAGTGGCCTCCTATGGCCTCTGATGGTCTTCGATGGTCTCCGAAACTTCGTTTCAATTATGTGTGCCAAAGATATCTCATTAGGTTTTATTTTATTTTGAATACTACAACATTTGCAGTCCTTATAGTTCCAAGATTTGTTTATTTTAAATTTATTTGATTCTTAGAAATCGCTTAAGCACACACGGCACGAGCTGAACCTAGTACAAGGCCCGGGCAACACACACATTTAAAACTTCGAAAACATTTTATAAAGCAATTTATGCTATATCTCCTTACGAGCTCAGCCGGGTAATTCTTTCGCATCGAAGCACGCGCGTCATTGGCGACAACCAGGTTTTTTAAAGTGAATCTTCTATATAGAAGATTAACTTCAAAGAAACCTGGTTTTCGTTTATATAAATGGGGGGTCTTAGGATTTTTCTGTCACGAAAAAACGTTACGGCCACGTGGAGGAGGGGCATAATTTTAGAGTAGACGTGGTGAGAGGCGGCATAATTTTAGAGTGTATTATGGATGCGTTTTTTGGTTCCGAATAGAATTAAGTTTTTTTGTTTGATGAAATAAGTTTAAATAAAAAATACATTAATTAAAATGTACCTAATCTAACCAAATCATAATTTGCAGTAAACCTGCGAAAAATCGAAATGTATGCTGGGACACATAGTAGAAGTGAAACTTCAACGGACAACTGCAAAAACGAATTTCAATGGATAAGTGGCAAAACAAATCGCAACAAAATTTTATCTTTAAGTTTTACGGGCAGGTTTTCAAATTGGACATGTACATTAACAAGGTGCCCGTAAAACTTCAAGTTAAAATTTTGTTGCTATTCGTTTTTCCACTTGTCCTTTGAAGTTTCACTTCTACTATGTGTCCCATCACACATTTCGATTTTTCTTCCCATTTTAGCTGCTTTGTTAATAGCAATAATGAGCGCTAATCAGTTAATTGTAGTCACATTTGAATGATTTAGTACTAGTTAAAAAAACCTGGCTGTGGCTAATGACGTGCGTTGAACAATCGCACGCGACTAAGGCAAATTGCCTAGCCGTGCCTAGGCGAGTACAAATCAATGTATGTACTCGTATACGATTGCATGGGTCGCGCCTTCCCCGCCACCCGTCTAGCATAAATCATCCATAAGTCACAAATCTTTAATTGTAGTACCACTATTATTTGTTTTAAGAAACTATATGGAGAGGCAATAAGTATTAATATCTTGTACTTTTTCACATCATCTGTGTATTTTTTAAACTTTGTACACCGAATGGGCAAAATACATGTCGATCTTCCATGTTTTTGTACAATAAATGATTTGATTTATCGATTGAAATTATTTATGTACAATCACTTATATGCCATACCGTTATTAAGATTCTAAGGATAGGGCATTTTACGTAGCTTCTGCAAACTACGGTCACGAATACTGTGGCAGCGAACTCAGTTTAAAAAATAATAAAATTGGTTATTGCTTGTTAGGCCGCATACAATGAGGAGTTCCGTAGAGGTGATATAGTCCATTGTTTTTATCATTAAGTTACGGAATCCAAGAAACATTTAAACTAAAATATTTTCTATTTTAAAGAGATACTCTGTGGATATTATTGAAACAAACTTTCGTTGAAAATAATACTTAAGCTCTATCATGGTGTAAGAACTTCTTTAAATATTTATAAACGTCAATTAAACACTCAGAGTTATGAATGTCAAAGAGGCAAGTGAGGTGTGTAAGAATAAGCCTAAATGGCACTCTGTTGTTCGTGCCTACCCCGCGAGGGAACTGGCGTGAAGTTATGTATGTATGTATGTATGTAATTAAACACTCAGTATTTTTGTCTATAATTAATTTACTGGTCTTAAAATGTAATTAATAATAATGATGTTGATAAAATCTAATTGTGAGAACTGTTGAATAAAATACTGATGTGAGTGACATTTCCGGTTAACTACCTTCATTACTTGTCTATTTTCGATCTTATAGTAGAAAACCTGGCGGGAGTGGCTCACACAAGTCAGAGTAATTCGATGACAGTCAAGTATGAGGACGATAAGTTCTGTGCAAGTGTTCTGTGTAAAGCGGAAGAATAATACAATAAAGTGATTTATGGATTGAAATGCTGCTTCTCATTGCTGGGCCTTTGGATCGTAAACTATTTCAATATTTCCATCACAATTCGAAGTTTAAAACCTACATATTATGACTTCAGAAGTGAATAGTTTTGTGTAACTCTATTTAATTTCAAAGTTTTGAAGTTAGAAAAAGAGACGAATTACTAAACAAACTCACTTTCACAGCTAAATATTACTATGAATATGAAAGCAAATGTTAGGAATAGCCATCGCTCAGTAAAATGTAATTTTGAATAGCTAGAATCTATTTGTCTGGATAACACCACAGGCCATTCTTGTTTCGCTTTGGTTAATAAAGACAATAATATTAGGTTGGGGAAAAAGTCTTTTCGCATATAGTATGTATGAACTTGTAATAAGATCTCTGGCTATATCATTTGTATCTGGCTGGTTTTGGTATCGTTAAAAAGTTTTAATTTTAAAGAAGATAATTCCAAATTTAAATTAGGAAAATGTGTGATTTTCATTTGTTTTTCTTATTGTTAAAATGAGTGAATCTAATGAAGAAATTCGATACATTTTAAAATTTTACTACAAAAAAGATAAAAATGCAACACAAGCCGCGAAAAAAATTTTGTGATGTTTATGGACCTAATGCAGTATTTTATCCGTGCAGGAACGGAGAAAGAATACAATTTCCTGCGGCCTGGCGGCCTGTCGTAAGAGGCGACTAAACAACCCACAGCCAGGTGGTAGGGTATTTGCTCGACTGGATGGCGACCACCCCTCGTCTAGAGTATGCCGCCATAACAACCTTGTGTTGTGTTCCGGCATTAGTGACCAGGTTCCAGTCTCCTTTAAGAGAGCAGCAGCGTATTTGTAGCACCTTTGGTGTTGCAAATGTCCATAGGCGATGGTAACCGCTTTCCATTAAGTGGGCCGTCTGCCTGACTGCTGAACTCTTGCAATATAAAAAAAAAGTATCTGTGAGAGTAGCGCAAATTTGGTTTAGGCGTTTTTAATCCGGAAATTTTGATATCAAAGATGCATGTCGCTCTGGTCGCCCTGTTACGGACAAAATTGATGCCATTTTTGAAAAAGTGGAGCAAGTTCGGCATATTAGTAGTTACGATGTAGCTGGAGAACTGGGAATTGACCACAAAACGGTTTTGGCGCATTTGAAAAAAGCTGGGTACATAAAAAAGGTCGATATTTGGTTGCCTCATGAGCTCACTGAAAGAAACCTAATGAGCCGTGTACTCATTTGTGATTCTTTATTACGACGTAATGAAACCGAACCATTTTTGAAGAAGCTGATAACTGGTGATGAAAAGTGGATCACATACGACAAGAACGTGCGAAAAAGATCGTGGTCAAAGGCCGGTCAGGCTTCCCAGACTGTGGCGAAATCCGGGTTAACTCGCAACAAGGTGATGCTGTGTGTATGGTGGGATTGGAAGGGCATTATTCATTATGAGCTGTTACCGCCAGGCAGGACCATCGATTCTGAAGTGTAATGCGAACAACTGATGAGATTAAAGCAAAAAGTTGAGAGAAAGCGGCCGGAATTAATCAACAGAAGGGGTGTAGTTTTTCACCATGATAACGCTAGACCTCACACATCTTTAGCCACTCAGCAAAAATTACGAGAGTTTGGCTGGGAGGTGTTAATGCATCCGCCGTATAGTCCTGACCTTGCAACTTCAGATTTTCACCTGTTTTGGTCTCTGCAGAATCCTTTAGGTAGTGTCAGGTTAACATCACAAGAGGACTGCCAAAACCACTTGTCGCAATTTTTTGATCAGAAGCCCCAAAAATTTTATAGCAATGGGATCACGTCCCTACCTACAAGATGGCAAAAAGTTATCCAACAAAATGGCACCTACATACTTTAGTCAAATGTAAATAAACTTTATAAAAAACCTTTTGAATTTTTATATAAAATGCGAAGAAACTTTAACTTTAACTTTTTCCCCAACCTAATATGTTTTTAAAGAATAGCGTCAGAACTCGAGAGAAGAATAACTTGTTTTTTTTTCAGACTTAAGGCTTTAGCACACTACACATATACGATAATATACGAAATGATACATTCCCTCGAAATTTTTCAAAGTTTGTTGGTGCGGATTGTTCATACAAGGTGTTAAAATGAGTTGGCGTATATATCGTCGCGGCCATCGGGGCAGATTTATCCCTCCCGGCCGCGGTGAAGGCCATGGAGCGTCGACGCGTGGGACGCAGCCGCCTCCTTCTGCGAGACCGTCATGTCCGCGAAGGAGGCAGCGGGGCGGAAGAGGGAGCAGTCCGCCACGTTCCCCTCCCGCTAGAGCTGGCAGCGGCATCAGAGGGTCGTCTATGACGACCTTCAGCCGATGTAGGCTACGGCCGTTCGGGCGACCGGCGGGGAACCCGAACCCGCCCGCACATAAAGGCCGGAGAGGATGGACGTGCCACGATCCGCGCGCCCCCTCTCACCTCGTGGTGAGATCGAGGAGCCGGAGAGACCCAAATCTCCGGCTAAAATGGTGAGGCCAGCCCGCAAAGGGGCCGGCCGTCGTCCGTCCGGGCTGGTGGTGAATGCGCGAGCGAGCCCACAGCCCGGACAAAGGACGCTCGGGATCGGACAGGGGTTTTAGTGGGTATCCCTAACCGCGGCGTGGCAATAGCATCTCACACGTAATATGTGGGGTGCTAGTGCCACCCCGACCTGGTGAATCCCACACACAGGCCACGACCTTTCCCCCTCGCGTGGCTTACGGTCCTCAAACGGATTTCCTATGTATAAAAAAAAATATATATTGCTTATGGATAGGATGAACATTTCGCCAGAAGAGGATTCTGATTTTGAATTTGACGTGCGTGTTGCAGTAGTATTGGCTAAAAGGCGACGAATTTGGATAGAACGACATATAAAGTTTAAAAAGGAGCGAGGTGAATTTAATATTTACAAGGATCTGACATAAATATACAAATATACAATTTACTTTCGTAATACAAGGACAATATTTATGGTGAATCATGATTTGTTTTTGATTTGATCCATGGTTTCATGCGCAAACTGGTCCGGTGTGCACCCACCTGTATTTATCTGCAGGTAAAATTATATGCCATATTTATATCTGCAGATAGAATAGAACAGAAAACACTTTATTGTTCACCAAAATAAACAATTACAAAATGAATAATTACAATAATTTTACGGCAAAACAAAAGGCGGCCTTATCGCTTAAAGCGATCTCTTCCAGGCAACTTGACTGAGAGGATACTTTTAACAACTTATGTCTGGGTATAATTAAATTAAAAAGAAGTGTAATAAAAAAGGAATAACAGTACAATGTGGACAGTAAACAGCAAAATTAAGAAGAATAGAAAAATATATATTTTGTTATAAACTAAGGTAATGGTTTTTGACAGATTTTTTATATATGGCAAGTGATTTAGCTTTTCTAACATCTATGAGTAAAGAGTTTCAAAGAAAAATAGCCTGTACAGCGAAGGATTTGGAGTAAAATCTTGAAGAATGTGCAGGTGCCTTTAACAGGAGGTTATTAGAGGAACGCAAATCGAAGGCGTGTAATGTATGAAGGAAGTTGAAATATTCTTTAAGGTAAGGATGAGTGTAGGGTATAAATAGTGTATGATATAATAAATGTAGAAGATGAGCATTCTGGCGAAGTCAGATTGCTAGCCACTTGAGTTTTTTGCGATATTCAGAAATGTGGTTATATATTTATAATCCAAATATGAATCTAATACAAACATTTTGAAGACGCTCAAGTTTGATGACTTGCTTGGGTGATATTAAGATAGAAGGCATCCGCATAGTTGAGAATGGGTAGTAAAATTGCTTGAACAAGTGAAATCTTAGTGGCGATTGGAAGGAAATTTTTTAGGCTTCTGAATGAGGCATAGGATGCCAAGATCCAGATATTGTCTGCAGATAATTATATGCGTTTGTATAAGCAGATAATATTGTCACCATCTTACGGTACCGGTCGGTGTCTACAGATACTTTATACGATAATGTAAATATTCTGTGCTATGTGTGCTAGGTCATTGAATTACACAGAGTGCGATATTAAAAGATATGCGCTCAGATACAGAAAACTTACCGTATCTGAGTAGTGTGTTACGCGCTTTACGTTTTTATTACGCAATTGTAGTTTCTAGTATTTTCTTTCCAAACTATGGTTACCTTTGTGTATTTCTATAGACAAAATAAATGTAATATTTACTTGCTAAAGGCCACACACTAGCGCAACTTTTTTAGGAGTTGTAACAATTGAATAAATTAGTTTGGTACTCATTACTTTGCTGTAACTAAATTTATTTCGACATCGCACTGATTGTCAGTGCCCAACTAGTACAGTATGTATACACGATTCCTTTGAGACCCGTAGAATATTATTTATTTAAATTGGGCATAGCAATAATTACTTAAACACAATATTACTTTTTTGTTTTTACGTGTATACGAGTGCTGTCAATCTGCATTACAACTACCATTTTCTATGATGATAGATAAGTAAAAAATAATAAATATTTACTGAAAGAAATTTTCCTATATTACACGAGTACCATTGTATAAGATCAAATAAAAACATAAGCCTTAAGTTATTCTAATAGATTAAATATTGGTAATAAAAAAACTGAATATATTATAAGAATAAAGTAAAATTATAATTTCTTGTTAAATGTAAAATATATGTTTTAGATTATAAGGGCTTATTGCCAATGGGTATCCGGAGTGAATCTTCGGGATCGGAAATTAGGATGTGAATAGATTGGCAACGTATAATGAAGACGTTATAATGGAAAATTTTAAATCATTTAAGAATGTTGAGGTCTCGATTTATTTAACTTTTTTTAACTTTATTTATTTGAGACTATTGCCACATAGACATGTCAGCCCTTCATCTCCTAACTCTACAATCCCTATTAATATTATAAATGCGAAAGTAACTCTGTCTGTCTGTCTGTCTGTCTGTCTGTTCCGTTTTCACGGAAAAAATACTGGACCGATTTGGCTGAAACTCAGTATATATATATTTTTGATGCCGAGGATGAACATAGGATACTTTTTATCTCGAAAAATAGGATAGTTTCCGGGATAAAAATATATTTGTCTGTTTGTTTGTTATGCTTTTACGGAAAAACTACTGGACCGATTTGGCTGAAAATCGGTATATATGTAATTTTCATATCGAGGGTGAACAAGGTATATTTTTCATCCCGGATAATGGGATAGATTTTGGGATAGCTTGGGACAGGCTTTGGTTGGTTTTGTGATTTGCCATTTTCATCATTTTGGTTATTTTGTCCATTTGGCTCTTTTTGCTCTTTTGCTCTTTTGCTCTTTTGCTCTTTTGCTCTTTTGCGCTTTTTGCTCTTTTTGCTCTTTTTTGTCCTTTTTGACAATTTCGCTCTTTTTGCCCTTTTTGTCATTTTTGTAGTTTTCATTGACGGGGGATAGATAAATGAAACTACTGTTTGTAATAGAGGATGAAAGTTTGGATGAGACCAATCATTTCTCAAGTTCTAATGCAATAGTAACTCGATATGTCTTTCTGTTAAGTTTTCGGAAAACACTGGGAATACTGGATTGTTTTTATTGTAATTTTGTTTAAATGTAATTTTAATGCCGAAAATGGACATATTTTATATACTTACTCATGCCAGGAGATCGGATAGTTTGCGATATAAATTAAGTGAATTTTTCGGGCGCAAATGGCACTAACATAAAAATGTTGTACAATGTAACCTGTATTGACGCCTGCTCTTTAAACAAGAAGCAGGAACTAGAGATTAATCCGCGGCGCAGCCGCGGGGTAAACTCTAGTAGCTTATATATTATAATTTTAACAAAGAGCTGGCTAACAAACTAGCCTTTTTGAGGCTGGCTCTGCCAAAATTTCTATAAGAATACCTACATCAAACCAATTCAGCCCCAACAATTTTTCTATGCCATCTTTATTTTGACTGCGTTCCATTAAGAGATGTTGGATATCTCCACGAGTTATACAAAATAGGGATTTATTTAACATATAATTAGATCATTATCTTTGATCTTTTAGTCCAAGTGGTAATATTTGCATATTGGTGGGTGACAAACAATAATTCCAAATATTTCGGGATGTTTAGTCGTGAAGAATAAATTAATCTTATTTCGCAATAACGTAATATTAATGATTTTCCTGTTATTAAAGCTGTATGATTTTTGTTCGGTAAATCTCTTCAGTACTTTGTAAATAAAAGTGTAAAACAGTTACTGTTATTGACCATTCTTTCTTATCGTGCAAGTATTACGTCTTAGGATATAATATACGACAGATATTACGTTTCTTATTTGAATTAAATAGTGTTTTGTAAATATCTTAAATATCATTACAATCAGTTGGTTTCACAATATAAAAATATGATACAAGTAGATTAGATGTAATGAAGTAGTCCCATAGTTAACATATTTATCCAATTATAATTAACCAATTCTCCCCGCGGCGACGCTGCGAGTCGAACCCCGGTAAATAACACATTTTACTTACATTAAAACTTATTTATGTTTTTATATAACGCAAGCGAACTAGTATGTGTAAACTTTCCTTGTAAAATTTGCTAACTGATGCTGAAAACCGCTTCAAAATCCGTTGCGTGACTTAAGAGAAATAAGCGGATATACGGACCAACAGACGAGAAAGCGACGTGGTTTTATACTATGTAAAGAAAAGGTAAAGAAGATATACTTATACATATTGCAAATTAAGACTGAAAAAATTTATTTATAGCGTATTTATATTTCTGTATTTTATAATGTTAATTCATTATTTTAAAAACTAATCAGTTGGGTTGAGTTTCATCTTCTTGTATTAGTAATTAGTTGATTCATCCAAAAGTGTTGAGTTTGGAGGTAACCATTCGCAGCTTGTATACTGGGATGAACAAATCTGGAATCATGAAAATGTTCTTATTAAGAATTAACTCCATGTTAATTTCTGTTGTAGTACGTTGTTTAAACCCTTGTTCTAAATTTAATTTGAAGCTGTGCCCTTGTTAACCGGTTCTAAACCAAAGGATTAAGGTTCAATAAGACTTACGGCCCTATATAAAGAAGAAAGAAGTCCTGCTGAGGGAAGGACCGGCATCTTGAATACTTTAAGCTCAAATGACGGAGATTTGTAAGGGCCTTATGGCGGCGGATAAGTATAAGTTCTTCGGGAGCCAATTATGTGGAAATATGGAGCAGACCTAGCCTACATTTGCCAGGTTCTTCCGTGTCATCCCAACACCTTTGGCTTAGGGTATACAAGGAACAATATTTATTTTTTGCCTTTAATTTTGAAGTCCGTTTTTTGGTTAAAATATTTTTTTTACCGTTTAGTTGCTTGAATAGCTTTAGAAATAATATTTAAGCGCCTGTAGAAATTGTAGTTCTGCACGCATATACAAGTTTTTCTTTTAGAAGAGTGTAAGCGCTCAGCGTTCTTTAAGAATAGTTGGTCTCGATTTCCCTGGGGTCCATACATCATATCCTTACTTGGTGACAATGGGTCGACCTCATGAGTATATCTACTCTTTTGAATAAAAATATTTTTAGGATCAGGCCACAAATGACCGAGAAATAGCGTTCAACAAACGTATAATCGAATTGAGAGCGTCCTCCTTTCGGAAGTCGGCTAAAGATCATAGTTGTTAAAATATCCTATAGACCCACATTATATCTTTGTGTTTCCAAGCTATGAAGCGATTCCAACTCGCTAAAACTTGTTTGTTTTAAATTTTGGTGACTAATTGTGTGACTGACATAATGTGAAAAATTACAATCTTGAAATGAGATAGATTTAGAATAGATTAATTTTCTTGTTGTTATCCACTTATTAATTGTTAAACAATTCTTTTCAGTCGACGTTTGATTGCCGTATCATAACAGGAAGCTACAGGCAGATGAAATGGCAGTTATGGGAGGAAACTTCAAAGTGGAATCGTCTCATGGCCCGTTCCCACATCTTATATTCATTTACTTGTCTTACCATCGGTTTGCTGAATTTTGACATAACTTGTATAGAGCTTATGTCAAATTTAACCGCTAGTAAAGCAAATAAACGGTCGATAAGATATAGGAACCGGCCATTAGATTATTGCATTTAGCATGGCCATTAGACATGTATGCAGTTAAGTTATCTAAGACGACTGCAGTATGCTCAACTCTGCACGTTTGATTTGGCATATGCTGGGTGACTACTGTAAACACTAACTTCTCTTTTAACCTATATATGCATGTTCATTGTCCAATAGACTAACAGTTATGCTGAGCTTGGTCCAATTTTTGGCACTAATATTATATACCTACTATTTATCTCTGTATTGGGTTTATATATTTTGGTACTTTAGTAATTATGTTGGTTTCTGTAATGTAAGTTTGTCTAAAAATTAGCGTATTTCATTTTTCTATTGTAAAATATTTAGAGTGTTTTTATACTCAGACCTTACAATGGTAATTATCAGCACCGACGAAGTGGAATATCTCAGTAGCAGAATCTACGCCACTGTCACAATGTCTCAAACGGATCTTCAGCATACGTCTTGAGCCATACATGCAAACTGGTTGGTACGATACTTTGAAGGGAAATTCGCAATCTGTACAATCTTAAAAAAAAGTTAATTCTTTTTTTGTAATTCCTAGGTATTATTTATCTATAAGAGAAGTGCCGTGTAGTATCATGCATACACATTCTAAATGTATAAGGTAAGTAAGTAAAGTAAACCTTCGGTGATAAATCCCAGGGCTAGATCGCTAATAAATAAAGGTATGGAATAAACTTTCTGAGTATTTATCTAGATTTATACTAGTGTAGTTATAAGCCTCCTTATTTATTAAAAAGTTTATATATGTTATGAATTTGTAATAAATATAGACATTACTGCGATATATTATTTCCATTTTAAGTACTTTGAAAAATTAGCTTATATCAATACCATCTCAAAACTTATACGCTTATCTTATTTAATTAACTTCATCAAGGTAAACAAATAGAAACTTATTTGGTTGGGTTGGTTCTGACTTGTTGGAGGCTGGAACTGAAAATCAGCGATGCGTCAGCTCTTAACACAGCGTTATTCTGAGTTACCATCCTTACTGCCGTTAAAGTAATATATATATTTATCTAAAGGGTTTGTATCTTTTTATAATATATATTCACGTTTATGAGTACGTATATATATACCTACTCATATGTAAGTCAAGAGTTTGTGTGAAATTTTGTCAACAAATGTTTTACTTTCTTCCTTTATGTACATTTTGTAACAATAAATTCTCTAGTTAATTTTGCAGCGAGGGATGAGGGCGTACAATCACTTCATTTAGTCTTGATCAAGCTTAAATAAAATTGAAAAGCTTTACGAATCGAAATAAGCCTTATTTAAGCAAATGTATGACTCATACAATCAGTCGAATTTCTATCGACTGAGAAATAGTTTCAAAGGATAATAAATATCGATTACTTCTCTAGAATTACATCTGCCACCGCAGGCGGGCATTTTGACGTAATCCCAACACCGGAGACCCTTGCTATTCCAGAATGTTCTATACGTGTCGGGTACATTCGCCGAATGCAACCTGGAAGGGTCTTATCAGTTGCCACCAACTTAGATCCTTGAATCATTATCATCAATAGAAGACATGAGAACTTAGGTCTTAATTTTTTTTTTGCAGGAGATCAGCAGACAGGCAGACGGACTTAATGATCTTATTGCATAATCTGTAAAATTTATAATCATAATTTAGTTTTTGTACAAATGCTAGAAGTTGTCAAGGGGCATCAGTCATATAAAATTCGGCTCGTGTAGTATCAATCTCTTTTTCTGGAATACAGACATTAATGAATTCATTTCTTCGTAGGTAAATCATAAAACTGTCTTTTCAATACTTACTCTAGTCTAGATGTTACTGGGATAGTTTAAGATAATCACCATAACAATATACATATAGTACAACTGTAATTTCCTTAGCTTGGGAATGTACAAGTGTGTTTTTTTTTTTTTTTTTTTATTGCAGGAGCTCAGCAGACAGGCAAACGGCCCACTCGATGGAAAGCGGTTACCATTGCCTATAGACATTTGCAACACCAAAGGTGCTACAAATGCACTGCTGCTCTCTTAAGGGAGACTGGAACCTGATCACTAATGCCGGAACACAACTCAAGGTTGTTATGGCGACATACTTTAGACCAAGGGTGGTAGCCATCCAGTCGGGCAAATGTCCTACCACCTGGCTGTGGGTTGTTTTGTCGCCTCTTACGACAGGCCACCCGGCCGCAGGAAATTGTATTCTTTCTCCGTTCCTGCACGGATTTGCTGCATCTGCTGATTATTATTAAATAAAAAAAAATGTTACTATTTGCTTCTTATTATTTAAAGTTTCAAGAGCTTAGTTTCATACAAATTCGTTTACGGACACCTTAGATCCGTTTCCCATGGAAAGAAGCCATTTTGTTCTGAAACAAAAAAAATGTGGGTAAGTACTTAAACTGTGTGTAAATTCTTTTTCAAGTTTATAATGCAAATTGACTTAATTCATTCATAAAGTTGTAAAGAAGAAACAAACAAACATACAAACAATTTATCTAATAACGTGAATAAATGTGATTTATAAATAATTTTGCCAGAGTTTTAGCCTGATAGTGAAATTTGTGAAATTGTCTGGGTCTAGGCGGCTACAGTGACATAATATTTTACTCTAACCTGACAAATAACATATCAATAAGATTTATGATATCAATTCTTAAGTTAAGCTAAGAACATTTTCTGCCTAACAATTATTTGTTGGGCAAAAATATTATTTTGAAAATTGCTTATGCATTGCCATACAGCGTGGTAATGCAGCCAGCCTCCTGGGCATGCTCGGCGCTCCCCGCTGGCAGTGATCTGCTACATAACGTACTTAAGTTTAAACTATTTAATTTAATTAAATAAATAATTTAACATTAACATTTTTGGTGATGATAGCGTAATCTTGTAAAGGCGTCTCGTCTGGAAGAGCTCATACCTATGTATGTTTGATTATATTATTGTTGTAAATATCTGTTTAATGTACCTCAGATAACTACATAATTAAAATTAAACTTGATAATTCATATAAGTTGAGAAATTATATAACTTGATGATACGTATTTATTATAATGAACTCATTATCATCCATCATCAAAAACGTTTCAAAATAACATATTTATTTATTAAAGTTGTAACAACGCCAATGTTTGTTTTTGATTTGTGGTGTAATTCCATAAATTACGGTACAAAACTTCCATAACATATATTTTTTTAAACGATTGAAAGAGATATTTAAATTTAAATAATTATGTGTGTGTCCACAATTCACACACAGTAGAAGTGAAATAAGGTGTGACTTGTTCTTGTTTGTCATCCCTTGGGGTGGGAGGGATTGTAAATTAAGTGACGTCATATTTAATATACATACATACATAACTTCACGCCAGTTCCCTTGCGGGGTAAGCACGGACAACAGAGCGCCATTCAGGCTTATTCTTATTCATCTCACTTGCTTCTTTGACATTCATAGCTCTTGTCATGCACGATCGTCTGTTCTTAAGGCTGTTTAATATCTCGCTCTCTTTCTCTCTATTATATATTTAAGCTTTAAAACATGAAATTTGAAGTATTAATGAAAAACTTCAAAACATTTCCAACTCTATCTGTATGAGTATATTGTTTAAATGATTAAATATAATTCTATCTCATTCTCTCGCTGTCTTAATCCTATAGAGTTGTATATTTTCTGTCGTTTTTTCGTTTCATCGAGTTTCAAATCACAACGATACTATAGAAGTTTCTCTTTAAAAAGTAAAAGACTTGTGAATAAAAAAAATTGAATGTGGGTTTTTGTTTTAAAAACACTATTCATTTAAAAAGACTTTTGTTGGAGGGAGAATAAATTGTTGTAATAAGATGTTTTCTGTATTAATGTATTCTGAATTTTCTCTAATATGACATATAACATCAATATCAAAATTTTTCGAATTTAAACTAAGATATATAAAAATCTTTTTTTTGTGAACACCTTTTAAAATGTGATGTTTTAGAGACGACTTTTATTAATTTATTAAGCGTTTAGTGAATATTATATGATCAAATCAATACGTACTTACACTTCGGACGCACTCTCCTGTTTGAAGATTCAGCGAAACTGGTACGAATGATTTTGATACAGCTCTTCATGAATGTGCAGTTTTTCCTCCTCGCTTAACTTCACGGGTTTAAATTCCAGCCATTAACTTGTAACGGGCGACCTGACCAATAAAAACCAAATAAAATAGCAACGTAATAAAATCCAAGCAGGGGTATATCACACAACTTGAAACATACTGACTCGTATGTATGCAAATTACTGTTTTACAATGGTAGCAAATAACGCGTGAATAGAGACGAGGGAATTTCTAAGAGCCGACCTTTGCTCTAATTTATAATTCATAATGGAAAATACAATAATTGTATGAAGCTGGTCTCGCTATTAGGTCTCTAATACACTTTAAGCCATGGCTAAGAACTAAAAAGTCAAAGATTTTATGATAGATAGATTAGATACCTCTTGTTCATAATAGTTATATGAACTTGTATTTTTTTTTGCAGGAGTTTAGCAGACAGGCAGACGACCCCCTTGATGAAAAGCGGTTACCGTCGCCTATGGACATTTGCAACACCAAAGGTACTGCAAATGTACTGCTGCTCTCTTAAGGAAGACTGAAACCTGGTCACTAATGCCGGAACACAACTCAAGGTTGTTATGCCGACATACTTTAGACCAGGGGTAGTAGCCATCTAGGCGGGTAAATGTCCTACTAGCTGGCTGTGGGTTGTTTTGTCGCCTCTTTGTCTTACTTATCAGTACAGGCCAACTTGGGAGTGCATGAAAAAACAATATCTTTGCAGTTGCTATTTTAGCACGGTTTATATGAGAGTTTTTGTTCTAAACGTGTTGCTTCCCGACAAATCTAAAATTGCTCTATGTGCATCCGAATCTCTGTTCACCGGTGAGAATATAACTGTAATTATTTCATTTTGACCGCACGCCTACTAGAGGGCACCAGGGTATTGATTGCACACGGGCGCTACATGGGCTAGAGCCGCCTCTGGTGTAATGTGTTAAATCACTTAGTAAAACGAAAAGAAACAGATGTTAAAACATAATAAAACTACGTTTTAAGCACGGCATTTTATCTGTTTTTTATTCCGATGTTTTAGCCACTTTTAAGTAGCTGTGACTACTGAAGACAACCATGTCAAGTGTCAATGATTAATTTTAAAATTATTGTTTTGCGTACGCCCAAATTATTCATTTTAATTATTCACCTGTACTCGTTGTTCATGATTTCTATTTACTGTATAGTAACCTAATCTAATTTACCACCGGTTAGCGAAGAAAAACTATCTGATTGTTTTAATTTTGACAGTACGGTATTTTAACAATATCAGGTAACTAAATTGTTTCAGAATTTACTGTCCTACGTGTCATATACTCAAATGAACTAACCAACAGGCTGTCTTTTGATTTAGAATTTAATTTACTCGCGAGGTATAACCGTTTATTTCAATTTATACTATGATTTCTTTGTTTTGTTCAGCGTAATACTTTATGATCAGATGAATCACCTCTATACACATTTATGTATGTATTAAATTTCATGAATTGGGCCATCCCGCTCGAAGGACTATAGGATCGGGACATAGGATGATCAAACTTATGTAATGAAAGAGTAGAAATTTAACAACATGAGATAAATAATATTGATTTCAATTTACACAATGTTATAATATAAGGAAAATATTGTTGAGAAAATCAATTGTTGATGTTTACAACAACTAAGGCTGTTTGTGACGCGATTGCTCCGTCAAAGTGTGTTTTAAAGGTTAAATAATAATATATTATAACGATATAATATATGAAATGGGACGTCACGAAACTTAGAATCCCTCCCATCCCTTGTCACACTTTGTTTCACTTCTACTGCGTGTGAATTGCACATTTTTTTCGAAAGATTATACTCCTGAAGTGGTTGGGGGACCACAAGATACCAAGTCAGGATCTGATGAATGGACCAGGGAAATCGAGAGTAACCTTCGAATAATATAGGCATATACAACGTGTTTCCATATACATAATTTGTTTTCCAAAGCTATTTAAGTATTAGCGTAATTAGAAGGTAGAAAAAATTACGAAAAACAAAACCGACTTCAAAAGTAACTAAAAAGCAAAAATAAATATTTTCTACAACATCTTGAACTCGATGCCAAGTAAAATAAAGAAAACAACAAGTTTGCAAAATAAGTAATTTTATGTTTTACTTCGCGCCGACTTCAAGATGTTGTAGAAAATACTTATTTTTTTGCTTTTTGGTCACTTTTGTAGTCGGTTTTCATTTATTAAGTGCATTATACGTACTATCGTCGTCCAGCCAATCATAGCCAATTGCTGGACGTTGGCCTCCCCAAGTCAGCGCCACTCATCCTGGTTCTCGCCTTCCTCATCCAGCGCCTACTGGCGATCTTACGCATGTCGTTAGTCCATCGCGCTGGAGGGCGTCCGACACTACATTTACCAAGACGTGATCTCCACTCCAAGACTCGTCTACTCCATCTGCTATCGGTCTTGTGACAGATGTGACCGACTCACTGCCACTTAACGTCGGTCGGTTACCTTGGTTCACTTACGGATATCCTTATTTCTAATCTATACTAATATTATAAAGCTGAAGAGTTTGTTTGTTTGTTTAAACGCGCTAATCTCAGGAACCGCTGGTCCGATTTGAAAAATTCTTTCAGTGTTGAATAGTACATTTATCGAGGAAGGCTATAAGCTATATTATATTTTCAAAAAAATTAGGGATCCTTACTAAAAGTCCAATAATGTAACCCAAGGTGTAAAAAAATCACCCGAAAAAATCCTTACACGGCGTGCGCTGCGAAAACTATTGATTATAGAACAAAACAATGTACTACTACTTTACAGAACATATAATTGTCTGTCAGACTGTCTGATTTGAAAAATTGTTTCTGTGTTGGATAGGATTTATCGAGGAAGGCTATAGGCTATATATCACCACGCTAAGATCAATAATGAAGAATGTTTAAAAATCGGAGGGTCTTGAAAGCAAATTCCACGCGGACGACGTCGCGGGCACACCTAGTTCTATCCATAAGAGAAACACCCAACATAGCTCGCTCCATAGCACGTTGAGCGACTTGGAATTTGTGGGTCAATGCTGTCGTAAGCGTCCATGTCTCGACCCCATAGGTCAGGACGGTGGGACACACTGCTCAAAAACTCGCCTTCAAGCATTGCGAGTTGGTCGACGAGCACACTTGATGAAGTTTATCGAATGCTGCCCAGCCCAACTGAATCCTCATATTGGCTTCCCCCTTGAAGTTGTGCCTGCCTACATGTATTTTCTATCCAAGGTAGACATATTCCTGCACAACTTCCAGAGGGGCGCCATGGACGTTTACCAGTCTCGACATGACGTATTCAGTGAAAATAACTTTCGTCTTGTCCAAATTTATGCCGAGACCGACTCGTCGGGATGATTGTATTTTTTGAGTGCACGCGTATTATCATCATAAGGTCCACACGACAGAATTTTTGTAAAAAGACTTGTACTTTGTAGTAGTAACGTGTGTACTGTTGGTGTCCAAACTAAAATAAAGGAGTAAATAGGTTTATAGTGGGGTAACATTTTTAGTTGTTGTTATTATTAACCGAAAAATTTAGCAGTTTTTCGACCGGCTCTTAAGCAGTATTGTTTAAACCCACATTGCCCCAGTAAATATGACGTCTAGTGTTACTGAGGCCCCAGGGGTCACGAAACACTTTATTGCTAAAGTTAATAATGACCTACTTAGTTTAAATACATAAACGTTCTCTACAACAACTTGGATGTATAAGTCCTTTCTATTAAACTAAAGAAGAGATAATTAGATGACCAGATACGATATATGTCAGGCAATAAATGATTAAATTTCAGCCTTTATTCTATAATCACGGTTTAATTAGCGTTTCTAAAATTTGATTTAGTGTTTAATGTCATAGTTTGTATTAACAGTGTTGTTATTAGGCAAAATGCGAGTATTCAGACGTTCGACGATGCTTTTAACACAACAATTTCTACTGGAGAACAGGTACAATTGAGCTTCAACTGTACAAAACCTAGAATGTACCATTGTTTTTAACCGACTTCCTAAAGAAGAAGGTTCTCAATTGGAGTGTGTATTTTTTGTATGTTACGCGATTACTGCGTCAATTGTGACCGATTTTCAAATATTCTTTTCGAAAGTGTATGATCCTGAGAGATGGTCCCACTATCAACAAGACAGGATTTGATTAGTGGATCGCAAAGAAATTGAGAGCAACCCATGTTGAAGTGCGCCGAGTGGCCTACAGGAACTTAAAGTATTATCTCTAAAGCTATTCAAAGAACTAAAAAGTAGAAATTATTTTTTTAACATAAACAAAATCATATTTTCTTAAGTTTTCGCGACCTGTACACATAATAAAACTACGTTTTAACGGTTTTAAGCGCGGTAATTTTATTTGATTTTGGTTTTTCCGACGTTTCGGCCACTTTTCAGTGGCCGTGATCACGGAAGACAAAGATGTCAAGTGTCAACGAGTATTGTTAAAGTTTTATTTAGCCTACCGCCAACTTATTAATTTTAATTATTTAATTTTTAATTTTGTTTATGGTTATTATTTAATCTATGGGAGCCTAATCTAATTTACTACCGCTTCGCAACATGTTATGGCTTGAAGAGAAGAAGCGGCGCAAGAAACTCTTCAGCAAACATGCCTAGCTCTAATAATTTTATATAATATTAAAATGGGTGGAAGGAAAATAAAAGTAATTATCAGTCAAGTTGGTTTGTGTTCCGTTGTACGCAGAAAGAGCTCACAGTGTCTTGAGGTCTGGCAGCTGGTTTTTGCTGGGTTTGGGTCTTAATAGTTTTGATAATTGGATCCCAAACAGGTGGTACTTGCCAACCATCTTCTCTATTGAAATTTGGGTGTTTTTTGATTTCAATAGCCTCACGCATCATTCTAGGTATGAAACGATTCTCTTTCGCGAGGATTTGTGGGTTATCGAATCTGATGTAGTGGTTGGGTTTATCCAGCGTGTGTTCACTGATCGCAGACTTGGTCGACCTTGTGTGTTTCATGTCAGCAATGTGTTCTTTTATAAAAACACGAGTAAAAGAACACATTGCTGACATGAAACACACAAGGTCTACCAAGTCTGCGATCAGTGAACACACGCTGGATAAACCCAACCACTACATCAGATTCGATAACCCACAAATCCTCGCGAAAGAGAATCGTTTCATACCTAGAATGATGCGTGAGGCTATTGAAATCAAAAAACACCCAAATTTCAATAGAGAAGATGGTTGGCAAGTACCACCTGTTTGGGATCCAATTATCAAAACTATTAAGACCCAAACCCAGCAAAAACCAGCTGCCAGACCTCAAGACACTGTGAGCTCTTTCTGCGTACAACGGAACACAAACCAACTTGACTGATAATTACTTTTATTTTCCTTCCACCCATTTTAATATTATATAAAATTATTAGAGCTAGGCATGTTTGCTGAAGAGTTTCTTGCGCCGCTTCTTCTCTTCAAGCCATAACATGTTGCGAAGCGGTAGTAAATTAGATTAGGCTCCCATAGATTAAATAATAACCATAAACAAAATTAAAAATTAAATAATTAAAATTAATAAGTTGGCGGTAGGCTAAATAAAACTTTAACAATACTCGTTGACACTTGACATCTTTGTCTTCCGTGATCACGGCCACTGAAAAGTGGCCGAAACGTCGGAAAAACCAAAATCAAATAAAATTACCGCGCTTAAAACCGTTAAAACGTAGTTTTATAAACAAAATCACTTTAAACTTAAAAGCCAAAATAAATATTTTCTACAACGTCTTGAAGTCGGTGCATTTTGCAATTTCGTTGTCTTTTGTTTGTTATCTTTATTTAATTTTGACAATATTTTATTTCACTGGAATTCAACGCCGCCACCTACCGTGTCTAATTGTGAATCTAAACAATCCGGAACCCACTCAAATACATAAAATTTTCAACAAGATCGATCCAGGGGCTTAGGAGGAATTCAATTAAAAATAAATAAATTTAGAATTTCACATATAAATATGTAGGATTCCTCAAGTTTCTGCCACATATCCGGACCTTCTAATTCCTTATTTAGTACAGTAACGGTATTTCACCACCGGCCTGAAAAAGTTCTATATTTTATTTGCAAAAAATAATTCTTAATCCGTTTCACCAAAAATACGACTTAATCAATAATTAGCTTCATTGAAACATATCTTCTTAGAGGCTGTTCATATATTGCCTGTTAAATAACATCGTAAGTAGACCTGAGAGAACGAGAATTTACATTAGTTCAAGTACTACGAACTAGAATATAATATCTGTGATGTGAGTGTGAGTTTGTTTGTATTTTTTTAAATTTAATTAAGGCATGCATTCTAAAAAAATTCTCATCTACATAAATAAAAATGAATCGTAAAAATGTATGTACGCGCATAACTTGAGAACAACTTTACCGATTTTGATAAAAAAATTGTGTGTTTGAGTGGCTACTCGGATTATTTAGATTCATAGTTAGAACCGGTAGGTGGCGCTGGGACTAGGTTCTAGGAATTTATTAATCTCCTAAATCGATTATGATGGCTTTTGTGGCAGTTTGAGTGGGTCCCCTGATGGTTTAGATTCACAATTGGGAACCGGTACGTGGCGCTGGGATAGAGTCCCAGATTTTTATTTTTTCAGGGCAGGACAACATCTGCCAAGACCTCTATTTTGAATTAATAATGCGTCCAAATATAAAAGTATTTTTATTTGCAACAGACGTTACTATCTCAATTTCGGCTTGAGAAACCAAGTCTTTAAAAATAATGCGTTGGTGTAATAAGTATTTAGTGAAATGTGACTCTTTCAGTTCTCACAATATTTTCTTTGTTTTTATCAGTCAAAGACCTACGACTTGATTGGCCGGATATTGACAACTTAATACATCTGACTAGGCTGTATTAAGTTGCCAATAGTTGTCAATAGACTTAAACAGTCCCTTGGTTTGTCATCTTAGTGAATTGGATAGTGCAAAACAAACAAAGAATTCCTTTCTAATAAAATACATGCAGTAAGCATGTGTGATTATAAAGATATATATATATATATATATATATATATATATATATATATATATATATATATATATATAAATACAGATAAGTATTATACAACCTTTTATTGTGTACAAAAATATTTTGCGAAATAAAATTCGACTAAATTCTAAGCTAAACTTACGCTTACATTATTTGATAAAATTAAAATGTCGTACAACCTTGAGAAGCCTCGCCCGTTCAGAAACACTTTTTAATTTGGACGGATTATTGCTCTGTGAATATTGCTAGCCTCATTTTCCTCTGTATTTATATTTTAACTAGCTGACGCCCGCGACTTCGTCCGCGTGGTTCTTTTTTTTCATTACCCCACGGGAACGCTTTAATATTTCGAAATCAAAAGTACCCTATATGTTGACCAGGGATATAAGCTACCACCATACAAAATTTCATTTAAATCGGTCTAGTCGTTTCGGAGATTAGCCGGTACAAATAGACAGACAAATAGACAAACAAATAGACAAACAGAGAAACAAAAAATTAAAAAACATCTAAATTACTTCTATTTCTCTTCTTACATCCCACTGACTCGGTTTTTAGCATTTTTTTTCATTGTATAGAAATTCGACCTCTACAGATTTATTATATCTATAGATATAGATATTGTACATACACAAGGAAACTATCTAAAGACATTCTAATTTTAAAACCGTACTGGGAGTAGTGTTGAGGAATGATTATGCAAAAATAATTTATTTCTTACCAAAAACCTAAATATGAATTGTTACATCTCTAACTTGAGGTATTATGAGTGCTCATACAAATTTTCAACCCGTATTTCACGCTCTTGAAGATTGATTTTGAATGAAGAAGATATGAAGACTGACCCTATATACATTACCCCCTACTATATACATTATATAAAGATAACTTATACATATATGATGGCTTTGCGACCATAATTACAAACAGATGCGGATCCCTACTGGCCCCCGTCCGCGGCAGCATCAACAGCGTGCTCAGAGTTTTTGTAGATAGATTGGGCTCATCGCTGCAATATAAATGGGTGCAACTCCACACCCAATTAAATGTAAAGTGAGTTTGTTTGTTTATAGCTTCCTCTCGGCCCGGCGGCTGAGTCAATCAATAACAGGACTTTTGTATATAGGTATATGTTCTTTTGATTCGGAGTTTTATCTTTAAATAATGACGCGGGTATATACCTTAGTAATTAGCCGTTTAGTCTTGATAAGTTTACAATAAGATGAATTTGACGGCCTCTGTGGTAGAGCAGGCAGCCTTTGCCGGTCTACCTCACTGCAACGCAGAGGCTCCGGGTTCGATTCCTAGTATAGTAAATTTCGGAAAATGTATTTTCTCCGTTATTTACTATGGTCTGGGTGTCTGGGATCGGCCCCAGAGTAGTCCGTTGTATATTACCAATAATACAAGCGCAACTTGCTTAATTTGGGGATATACAATATGTGTGTTTGTCTGCCGATTATTGTTATTATTATTAATAATAAGAGTTACCTTTCAATTTATGTATACTACTAAGATAAAATGAAACTAAATTTTTTCGAATTGTCTTTCAGTCTACCCGATAGTATGTTTAAAATAGAGTTTAATAAGGCTAACGGATTACATAAAAAAATTGAGAGAGATAACACTGTATTGTACACCATCGCAGAAAGAACAGAAAAACTTAAAGCCTAAAAGTTTTCTACGTGTGCACAATGAACGGTCTTATCGCTAAGAAGCGATCTCTTCCATACAACCCGTGGCAGGAATAAAACAGATTCCAATGGTCAAAGGTGGTATACATAGATATTATACGATATGCAGTTACTTACATCATATGTTTTTCAATAATAAACATATAAGTAATAAACATTTAATAATCTAAACAACTTTTAATTGATTCGATCTCTGATATTAAGGTATCAATTTTATTGTGACCTCATTTGTTTATATTGGTTTTAGTTTATTATGGATTACATTTTACACTAGACGATTGTCGTTCCTGTTATTATTTTTCTGTGCGGACAGCGATACGAAAAGCTATATTATAATATATTACCTTATCTAAAAACATGCTTTTTCCTACTGTTGAATTATATAAATTAGCTGACGTCTTAACAGTACGGCAATTATTTGTCTTAGCCTACACCTTAAGGCAACATTCACGAATCCCGTACAGCAAGAATCCAAAACCCAAAAGACGTTTATACGATGTTTGCACTATTAGAGGTGGAAAGACTAGTTTGTTCCGAAGATTTTTTGGTTTCCAAGGAAGTCGTTTATATAACAAGATAAATAAGTAATGTCATAATTATGACTTACCCAAAAAAAAAGACAAAACATTTAATTTTTAAATTGTTTAAGTATCAAAACTAATTAGAAACTGAGAATTTGATAACAGTTGCTGAATAACATTAGTTTTACTTACACTTTCACTTTACAAAAACATTGATACTCCTACATCCAGACACACTTGTAACCATAATTACACACTCACACAAGCACGCATACGCGTGCATAAACATACACGCACACGCACACGCACACACACATACGCACACGCACGCACACACACATCTCTCTATTTTTTCTTTCATTGTAGTGCTCTTTAGTGGCGGTTATTATAGAATTAGTGCTTAATGGGAGGCGAGGGCTAAGAGTTACATCATACAAGGTTTACCTAGTTTGGGCTCCTGTCTTTCCTATTTTATTAAGTTTCTCAAATTTTTGTACTCTATAAATTTTGTTTTATTTTTATGGGAAGTAAATAAATGAACTATTATTATTATATTAATTTAGTCCTTCAAAATAATGGCATGATACATATATACAATACACATTATATTCATTGTCTGTATTCTTCTGTTTGTGTGTATGTCACTGAACTCTTTCTAAACGATTGAACCAATTTTGATGAAATTTTTTGTGCGCGTTCAAGTGGATTCCAGAATAGTTTAGATTAACAATTGGTCCCGGCAGATGAGGCTGCAATCGGGTTCCAGGATTCAGGTGAAATATTGTTGTGTATTCAAGTGGGTCCCAGGACGGTTTTAATTCAAATTTAAACCAGGTAGGAGGCGCTGCAATCGGGTTTTAGGATTTAGATGATTTATTTTTGTGTGTGCTCAAGTGGGTTCTGGGATGGTTTAGATTCAAATTTGGTCTAGGTAGATGGCGCTGCCATTGGGTGTAACGATTTAAGTGAATTATTTTAGTGTGTGTTCAAATAGGTCTCGGGCTGGTTTAGGTTCAAATTTAAACCAGGTAGGTGAGGCTGTAATCGGGTTCCAGGATTCAGGTGATTTATTGTTGTGTGTTCAAGTGGGTCCCGAAATGGTTTAGATTCAAATTTGAACCAGGTAAATGGCGCTGATATCGGGTGTCAGGATTTAGGTGATTTTTTTGTGTGTGTTCAAGTGGGTCCCAGAATAGTTTAGATTCACGATTGGACCCGGTAGGTGGGGCCGTTAAACTCCTCCTTAATTCGATGGGTCCGATTTTGATGAAATTATTGTTAGTGCAAGTGGATTCGAGAATAGTTTAGATTAAAATTTGTTCCCGGTAGATGGTGCTGTAATCGGGTTCTAGATTTTAATTTTTTAAGGGCAGGACAACGTCTGCCGGCGGTACAGCTAGTATATATATATATTCATTGTCATTATGATATACTACCAAATCTAGGTTAATGTTGACTCCGCTGCACGAGACCCAAGAACATGACGCACGAGGTAGGGCTCGGAGACACACTCTAGATTCTTACATCGAACAGAGCACTAGTTGTAAAATTTAGAAATAGCCTTTCAATTATAATAATCTAACATTAAATTTTATTATAAGTAAATTGTTTTTTTTTTAGTCCTCCTGCGTCGGTAATCGTCATTTATATTATACTAGCTGCGTCCGCGGCTTCTCCCGCGTAGTGATGGAAAATCGTAATATTTTGGATAATTCACACTATCTTTATAAATTATACCCTATGTGTTATTCTGATGTTTAAGCTATATTATTGTAAACTTTTATCAAAATCCATTCAGTAGTTTTTCGTGCAAGAATAACAAACATACATTCATACATTCTTACAAACTTTCATGTTTATAATATTTACTAGAGTTTACCCCGCGGCTACGCCGTGGGTCAACCTCTAGTGCGTGCTTCTTGTTTAAAGAGCAGGAGTTGTTAATACAGGTTACATTGTACTTAATTTTTATGTTAGTGATATTTGCACTCGGAAGTTTAATTTCATTTTATATCGCAAACTATCCCATCTCCGGGCATGAAAAGTATTTAGATCCATTTTCGGTATTAAAACTACATTTAAACAAAATTACAGTAAAACCGATCCTTTTCTAATAGTTTTCCGTGAAAATTTAACGGAAAGACATATCGAGTTACTATCGCATTTTTTATAGATGATGAACGTTTATATCTATAAACTTGAGAAATGATTGGTCTTATCCCAACTTTCAACCTTTATTTCAAACCGTCCTAGCTATATTTATCTATCCCCCGTCTATGACAACTACATAAGTGACAAAAAGGACAAAAGGAACAAATCGGACAAACCGAGCAAAACGGACAAATCAGACAAAACGGACAAATCGGACAAAAAGGACAAATCGGACAACTCGGACAAATCGAACAAAATGGGCAAATTGGACAAATCGGGCAAATCGAACAAATCGGACAACTCGGACAAAAAGACAAATCGGACAACTCGGACAAAAAAGACAAATCGGAGAAAAAGGACAAATCGGCCAACTCGGACAATTCGGACAACTCGGTCAACTCGGACAAATTGGACAACTCGGATAGCTCGGACAAATTGGACAAATCGGACAAATCGAACAACTCGGACAAATTGGACAACTCGGACAATTCGGACAAATCGGACAACTCGGACAAATCGGACAACTCGGACAAATCGGACAAATCAGACAACTCGGACAACCCGGACAAATCGGACAAATCGAACAACTCGGACAAATTGGACAACTCGGACCATTCAGACATCTCGGACAAATTGGACAAATCTGACAACTCGGACAACTCGGACATCTCGGACAAATTGGACAAATCGGACACCTCGGACAAATCGGAAAAATTGGACAACTCGGAAAATTCCGATAACTCGGACAAATTGGATAAATCGGACAACTCGGACAAAACGAACAACTGGGCCTAATTAGACAACTCGGACAATTCGGACATCTCGGAAAAATAGGACAAATCGGACAAATCGGACAACTCGGACAAATTGGACAAATCGGGCAACTCGGACATAAAGGACAAATCTGACAAAAAAACAAATCGAATAACTCGGACAAAAAGATCAAACATGATCAAAATGACGAAAATGGAAAATCACAAAAAAACCTACCCCACTTTTTGGGATAAGCATTACATAAATCTATCCAAAAATCTATCCCATTATCCGAGATAAAAGGTATCCCTTGTCCACCCTCGGTATTAAAATTACATGTATACTGAATTTCAAGTAAATCGGTCCAGTACTTTTCCCGTAAAAGCATAACAAACAGAAAGACGAATATATTGTTATCCCGAAAACTATACCATTTTTCGGGATAAAAAGTATCCTATGTTCATTCTCGGCATCGAAAACATATATAGACTGAGTTTCAGCCAAATCGGTCCAGTAGTTTTTACGTGAAAACGGAACAGACAGACAGACAGACAGAGTTACTTTCGCATTTATAATATTAATAATAGGGATAGTGATATAGAGATTATATATTGACTCAGAGTTGTTTGTATACAGAGTCTAAAACAAACTTTGTATTATTCTATTACATAAGGTCATAGAAATCCAAACAGCGGTTTAACACACATTATCCACTGTAGAAGTTTGGCAGTTGTTCGAAATTAGGAATGAATATTTTATTAATCGTTTGAGAAGCACTTATTGCTCTAATAATGTTTATGTATTGTTAGATTATTATCATGAAGCATTTTGTTCCAAATCTGTTACGAGGGCCATTAGCTTTTTTCCTAAAGTAATATATTGTTCAAAGGCTGTAATCATGCGATCGCGTGTTGGCTAAAGGCTAGTTGTAAGGGAGCCAGAGTAACACTCAGCGTCAAAGGCAATTAACTATTTTCATTAAAATGTGACTATTGTTTTCCGATAAATTATGCTAATTGTTAAAAGTGTACTCGCACCAGTGACTTTTACTTAGTAATTCACAGTTATAAAAGTCCGGTAAAAATAGGATCATTTCATTTTTAATGGTGTGGATAACGAATATTTATAAAAAGCAATGGGTTTATAGTTGAGCCCTTCAAAAATTTTATTTTTCTGTTTTGAAGGTTAACGTGTTTTAATATTTAAACTAATTGGATAATAAACGAACATCGAAGAGGTAATTCTCATGTTTTCAAAGCTGACAAGCATGGAAACTACTCACCTGATGAAATTTGGTTGTCGCAACGCGTTTGCAACACCAGGCCAACTGTTAACGGATTTCCGGCCACGATTTTTTATAATGACCTACTCAAGGTTCTGGGAACTTGTACGTTATTTAATACTTTTTCTGGATTTTTTTGGAGGCAAATAAAATTGAATCGCTTTGATATTTTAATATATTATTGTATCTTACACTGTAAATACCGTTATGTCGTAGCGCAGATAGAAAACAATGGCGGGGAGTTTCCTCCAAATCGTTATTGTACGCAGAATGAACGTTCTACAGAATTGCTGCGTAGTTGAGCGTAGTAATTCAAGTAAATAAGAGTGAATATCCCGTCTATGTTGTATGCTGTGATGTTCAAAATGTGACATTAGCACCAGATCATACCGTTCCTCGGACCATAGAGAAAGGCAAGCGTGGAATACTGGCTCACTATTCAGCGACCTTAGTGCACGCAGGTGCCATTTGATGATGGTGCTTATCTTAACGCCTAACTAACTAACTATTTGGGTAAGAAAGTACCAAATATTAACTATTTGGGCAGGGTTTCCCCTTTTTTATTGTTCAGCCTTTGATGTGACTATTCACACTCCACAGTAAGCAATGGACACTGTCTACACGCTACTACGCCTTTTTATACGAAAATGTTACCAACTACAAAACAATAACATTGCATCATTGCTAAAAATAGCAGTTAAATCATAGAGTTGCCAGGATCACAAAAATAATTATAAAAATTAGTTACTGATGCACTAAATTATCTAGACGATAATTTAGTGGACTTATAAAATTAACTAACTGGTAAAAAAATGGTAATTTAATTATAAATCGAATCATCTCATAAATCGACTAAAATATATTATCTATGGTACCGATAAACACTATAAAGCGAGTTATCTAAAGAATCGACTAAAAATATTAACTATGACCATTGTGTATGTGATATTAATATACTCTATGGTTCTTATGACTGTATACTGTGGTGGATATCTTGCAACACAAGTCAATCTGGCAGTCACAAACGTCCACTGTTTTCGTTATTTCGCTGCAGAAACATAATAAAGCATTTATTTAAAAATACCACATATTTCAAATACTACTAAAAATTTGTCATACAAACTGATTTTCGTTGAAAGTATTTTTTACGGTCTCCGTTTCCAACAAACTATTTTGTTTTCAAAATATTTCATTTTTTAATTTTTTTTATCTGCAAACAAGCAGACGGCCCCTCTGATGGAAATCGGTTTCCGTCGCCTATAGACATTTGTAACACCAAAGGTGCTACAGTTTTTACGACTCGAGAAGCAAATACCTTGCGACTTAAATATAAAAGTCATTAAGTAACATGGTAATAATTCTTCAATATCTAACGTCAGATACACGTATGGCGGCCACCCAGAATCTTAACCATTTTAGCGATTTCACTAAAGTATTGCGTAGCGGTATATATATCCTATTCCTATTTAATTTCATCTATATAGACCTAGTAGATATCAAAGAGAATTACTGTGACAATATAGCTAAGGAATAACAAGCTAAATCCTCTTAGTGAGATAGACAAAATCCATCTCTCATTTATTATCAAGGACATTGAACATGATAAAGAAGCCAATAAACCTTTGTACGGCACCTAAAGTACAACAGAATGTAGTATCCGTTCTGTAAGAAGTTAATTGGGATAATAATGAAACAAAATAAAGTTGTTCAGCAACATCTGTAACGACTTTTCATACGACTGCTTTCGAAATGTTTGCCTTGTAATGTATTCTCGGATTTATGTGAGTTTTATTTTCATGATAACTTCTTACGGCTGTACCAATTTAAATGTGATGGTATAGTTAAGTTTATGTTATCTCAGTTAAAGTTTTGTTTTATTTTGAACAAATCTAGCAAGTAGTGTCACGGTCCACGAACTATAAAGGATTGCAAAGTGGTGACAAAGGACCACTGTTGTCGTTATTGATTACAGACCCATAAAAAGTATTTAAACGAATAGAGTAGAATATATTTTATTGTACAAAACTGCAAAATAAAACCAAGACAATATTCAAGTAAAATTGATGGTCTTATCGCCTTTTGATGGAGTATAAAAATATAATAAATACCCTATCTATATCTTAAAAACTGCTTAACGGATCTTGTTCGAATTAATCTTTATTGAAAACATTTTTTAGAGTTTAATTTTTGATATTGGCTTGATTTTTCTAGATTTTTCCTCTTACTAAAACAAAAATTACAAGAAGGAATTTTTTTTAAATTTTAGGAGCTAATATTTGGCTGCCTATTGGCTATAATAAGAGAGTCGCTAAGGAATATGGTAATGATTTTCAAAGACTGATTAAAAAAAAAATTATTGCATGAGTTCTGCAGAGACAGGTAGACGGCCCACCTGATGGAAAGCCGTTGCCATTGCCTATGGACATTTGCAACACAAAGGTGCTACAAATGCGTTGCTGTTCTCTGAAGGGATACTGGAGCCTGGCCACTAACGCCGGAACAAAACTAAGGTTGTTAAGGCGGGACTACTCTACACCGGGAGTGGTAACCATCCAGACGTCTAACGTCTAGTCTATATTTATGCCGTTCCTCCACGCGGCCGTAACGCTTTTTCGGGACAGAAAAATCCTAAGACCCCCCCCGTTTATATAGAAGTTTCACTGCAAAAAACAACTGTGGTAGACTATATGAAAAATGGAAAACGCGATGGACTTTTTTTGATTTCTTGTCTGTTGTTTTGGGATTCAGGTAAAAAAAACTATTGGGCCAATTTGAATGCGGTTTTTGGTTATCGATAGCAAATTCTCAGAGTTAAAATATGCGGTACTTTTTATCTCGGGAATTTTCCCGGGAGGGGTTTAAAGATCTTAAGGCGCATAAAAATTAGCTTATTTCGACACAATTTTCATTTAAACGATATCTTCCATTCTTTTTTAAATGTTGCGATATTTTGTGTCCCGGGAATCCCGTAAGAGTTTCCCTGGGAGTAGTTTGAAGTGGTTAGTATTTATAAAAATTAGTCGATTTTGGTACGACTTATACCAGAAAAATAGTTTAAATTCTTTTTCAAATGCTGTGGTACTTAGTGTCCCGGGAATCTTGCCGGGTTTTTTCCGGAATTGATATAATTTAGTTTGATTGCAAAAATATTAGCTGATTTCGATACCATATCACTAAAACGGTAGCTAAGTCCTTTTTGAAATAATAATGCGTTATTTTATATTCCGAGAATCCCACGGAAAATGTGGACGAAGACGCGGACAAATCCTAGTAATTTGCATGTGTGGCGACTACACATATTTTTTAATTTTTGTAGAACTATATCATAGTGTAGCTGTGTAAATAGAATAGAATATATTTTATTGTACAATAAGATTTATGAAACGATACACAAAAGCAGCGTCGAATTAAGTACAAATGGCGGCCTCATCTCTTCCAGACAACCTTGGAATGGAGAGAGAAAGATGGCAAAATATTCTAAAAGAATATTTTAAAATACTATTAATATGTATTTTAAAATATTCTGTTGTTACGAGTTAGTGTTAGTGTTAGTTCCCAGGTGGTAGGGAATTTGCCCGACTGGATGACTACCACCCCTGGTCTAAAGTATGTCGCCATAACAACCTTGAGTTGTGTTCCGGCATTAGTGACCAGGTTCCAGTTTCCCTTAAGAGAGCAGCAGCGCATTTGTAGCAACTTTGGTGTTGCAAATGTCCATAGACGATGGTAACCGCTTCCCATCAAGTGGGTCGTCTGCTTGTCTGCTGATGTCCTGCAATAAAAAATAATAATAATAATAATAATTGCAGGACTCGAATTAAAATAACGTTGAAATTATTATAGAGTTAATTAGAACTATACAAACACGTATAACACAGGTACAAATATAACCGAACGCAACAAGTCCAAACGTAATGCAGAAGATCGTAATTCCATAAAACGCGCAAAGTCCGTCACTAAATAGATTACCGAATGTAGTACATACGTCTTGCTTCGCTCGTGGTTATCGCTAGACTGCCTCGTCCCTCAATCGAGGCATTGCTTTATACTGCATAGATGCAATATGTCTGCCCGGCCGCGTGACCAAATTTCCTAGAATCAGTTTGTATTTTAAATCCGACACACCTGGCTAATGACTGCCATAAAAGATTACAATACACAATGGGCTGTTTTTTTCTAATCACAAATTTTAAACACAAAGTAAAAAAAAGAAGTCCAAATGCCGAAAGGTAATAAAATGTGTTTCTACAGGTGTGAATTTGTCTTTGTCGGCGTATAGGTCATAACAATATACATACATAAAGCATAGCAATATAATATAAATATACTTTTCTGACAAATTTCATCCATACAGGTACATTGGTTTTGTCACATAGAAATATAGACGGAAAAGCAAATAGATGAGCATAATAATTATTTTCATTTTTGTCAAAATGTTCTTAAATAATAATCATCTAGCTGCCTTTAAAGATTGCATCACGTTCTTAACATAGTTTATTAAACGCAACCGAGTAGAAACGAAAACATGTAAGATATTTCAGTTTACCGCGTAATTTGGAGAGGTTTGAGCGGGTCGGAGTAAGCTGTAAGACATCTTTGAAACAGATTCCTTCGTCATGTTTTATATAGTGGCAGGGTGGGTTGTATGAAACAAAGGGTCATCATAATTATACGACATCATTATTTCACTAAACCTGCCCTGCGGCGTAGTTTGCGTAAATGTCAGTTTTATGTATATGCGGAAACACGTAACTATCCGGAATACATATAATTAATAGGTACATGCATTTGTTTTAAATAAGAAGTAGAGTTAACTTTTACGATAATCAGTTAAACATAAACAAACAAAACACCTTTTCTAATTTGTACAATAGAAATTATTCTAAATGTTTAAAGATTAGGTAATATTGGCGAACAGTTTAACTGTGGGTAACTAAAGTGTAACTGTTATTGGTTTGTTTCTTTTACTCTAAACAATTTACCTACGAGGATAACATATTGTACATCCTAGCTTAAATAAATAAGTGTTTCTAAAGAAATATAATGTGACTACCTACCCACAGGGTGACGGGGTCTCTGTAAAGAGCTTTCAAAAACTGATTTACTCCTTAGATGATCAAAATTCTCGAGCCTAGCTAGGGTATCAGTAAGTGTAGTCTTTCGACTAGGTTTATCTTGTCGGAATCTTATTTCTACAGTTTTACTTAGATCTTGGAAGGATTATAGGCAGATACTAATCTGTCTATATATATACTATAATAAATCTGTAAGTGGCTCGAGTTTGTACAGTGTGTTTAAAAATGTAAAAAAATCAGGGGGGTTTAATTCGGGCCAGGAGATTCCGACAACGCAATTTTTAGAATTTTTGTCTGCCTGTCTGTCTGTTAGAGCATCACGTGAAAACTACTGAACGGATTTAAATCAAACTCGATATAGAGCTAGTTTATATCCCGGGTCGTAACTCAGGATATTTTTTATCCCGATAAATGATGTTTCCAAAAAAGATGGCGCTGCGATCGCATCTTTTTTTTGGAAACTTCTGTACATATATGAATATAACTGGACATAGTGATAGCTTATAACCCGAGTTAATACTTAGGATACTACTTTTTATCTCGATAAATAATGTCGTTCAAATATTGTCGTTTGTCATGGTATAAACCGATTAGCAAAATAAATGGCGCTGCAATCTAATTTTTTTAAATTCACTAACAAATACATTGTCATAAACAAAATTTCATTCATTGTATTATTTCTAATCAGGTTGGCTACTAATAGGTTTTTTTTAATGGCCCATGTGGCCATTCTAACTAATACGTTGGTAGTAACTAATATCATACAAGGCTTACTCGATGTAAATTTTCTTTATTCTGATTATATTTATGACTAGAGTTTTCTCCGCGGCTACGCCGCGTGAAGGTATAAGCTCTGTGTAACGTATATACAAATTTAATTAGATGTTTTACCTAAAACTTTGCTGTTTCTTGTTACTAAGTTCACTACAATAATAAAGAAACTAAGTCCATATAGTCTACACAACTGCGCAGCGAAATATACAGGCGAGTCGCAGCCAACTTGATCTCAAGTAATACAATGAATGAGATGTTATTTATGACATCGTAGGTATTTATTAGCGAATTTAAAAACGCGATTTCAGTACTATCTATTGTGTTAATTCGTTTATTCCATGGAAACATTGTAAATTGTCGGGATAAAAAATATCCGAAGTGTTTACTCGGGTTATAAGCTAGCACACTATGTCGTGTTTTATTCATATACGTTCACCAGTTTTCAAAAAAGATGCGATCACAGCATATATTTTTTTCTTTAATTCTGGTTTATCCCACGGAAAAGACGTCATTTATCGGGATAAAAAGAATCCTAAGTTTACGATACCGGATATAAGCTAGTTTTATATCGAGTTTCATTTAAATCCGTTCAGTAGTTTTCACGTGATGCTCTAACAGACAAACAGACAGACAGACAAAAAATTGGAAAGTTACATTTTTGGAATCTGCTGGTCCGAATTAATTCTTCTGACTTTTTTACCTTTTTAAACGCAATGTATAATCTCGAAACGTTTACAGATTTATTACACGTATAAATATAGATTGCTTCAGGTAAACGGCCCACCTAACGGATAGTAGTCGCCCTCGCATAGTATGTATAAGCCTTTGGAAACGCTTCTTGTCAAGGCTTTGTTAATTTTGGAGAAATATTGTAACGTACTTCTTAAAATATCCCCATATCGTAAGTGTCGAGAGAATATACTTGCGTAAAGATCGATCTGTGTAGGTTGGTGTATGATTGATGTTGTTTGGTTCATTCAAAATTATGCTATATACATACGTAATAAATAGGTAAAGTTATAAATATATTGTATTCTTTTTTCTTTCTAGTAATCAATGTGATGCTTAACATATTAACATTAGACTTAACTACAAAAACTAATCCACGCGTTCAGTTGGCGTTAGAAAATGTAATTAACTACTACCGAAATATGTGGAGAGAAAACGAATTGAACAAACCTAATCACTATAAGTATAGTCTGGCCTCAGAACTTACTAATCCTATATCGAGTCCACTAAAGCATTGATTAACGAAAAAGAAAGACTCACGCCGCTGTTACCAGCTGTGCTTGGGGTCTACAAGTTGGATAAACATGATGCCGCTGTTGTACGTGAATTTTAGTTCTATTTAATTTGGAACACTAACATGCTTAGGCTATTTCCACTTCGAAAAAAATAAATAATCTATTGTTGGTGTAATAACCTACTGTTGGTGTACTATGGATCGTTCCATCTTGATTTATCCTTTTTATGTATACCTTAATATAGATGTACCTATCTATAATCATTAGGTCTCAAATATATCAGCTATATGTTGATTTATTATAAAAATCAACTGAAATTATTTGTATACAACGCAATCATGACATGTATGATCAAAATTATATTTTAATATAGTTAATGACGTTAAATATTGTCACAACGTATTCATATACTCGTATATACACTAATATGGTTGTGTTAGCGACGTTATTTTTTAACGCTTTAAATAAAACACGTTCGACCATAGCCTAAATCTTTAACACTAACGCAGATGAATCCCCAGTTTTAGAGAAATGAAAGTGAATGAAAACACATGAAAGTGTAAGCCAAAAAAGTAAGTGGAAAAAATAAGATAACATTGTGTAGGTGGTATTTTCATAATTATACTATATTACTTGCGTTAACAAGAATTTCTTTTTGTAATACTAATTGCTCCTAAATGCGGGTTTTCGTAGGAAACACTTATTATATGTTTAAGATTAATTCATTACTAAATTTTTCTATGTAATTACGTCGGAGATTAAACAATTTTTATTCTGAAATTGCCATAAAAGGTGAGAAGGTAAAAAAAATAATGAATATTTTAAATACTTATATTTGTATTTTTGATTATAGTAACGAAATTAGTGTTAATGATATTATCCCCTATACATCCCAATGCTGGACGTGGGTATATCTATTTTAAGGGAATAGTCGTCTACATTATACCCATCACGTTATTTCAAGACAGAGTAGCTTGGTTTCAGACGTCAATATAACACCAAGAAATAAAATATGTTTTATCGAGACTCCCCATTAACCGGGGATAAATAGTTAGATTCTGAAAGAATCGTTGACACTCAGGAATATACTTAGACCTTGTTTACTTTACAATTATTACCCCTCCAATTTTTATATTACGTAGTTAGTAAAATATTATTATTACCATGCTGTATTCTCAATATAGAATATAGCTATGTATCACTTCAATCACTGTATGTTAAAAACCATAGAGCACAACAATCGATACGTGTATATCGTCGCGTAGGGGCCGTCACACAGCGGTGAACTTCCATGGTTAAAATGAATCTAATTGTATATAGTTTAGTATAGGGTTAGAAGTACTGAATAGGAGCTCTCCCAACCCATAGATAATAAATACGCTATATATACAATTCTAAAACTTTTTATTAAGCAAGTACGTAATTTTTCCCGACTCAGCAATTTAGGTGAACACGCGCAAAGATTGCTTTTAACTCCAGTACGAACGTCGTTCATTAAGGTAGGTACGCGTGTGCTCACCGGCGTCTATCAAGGCATATCCATCCATACCAAGGAATGAAATAAATTAAATAGATAAAGTATGTAGTTTCAATTAAAATCGTGCACCCTTTGCTAAATCATGATTTGAGCACAGTCATGTTTGTTATTGCCACTGAAGTGTCAGTATGTATTCCAAGTATTTTAATTAATCTGAAGTTCCTTGCATGTTGTGTCTTTAATTAGGCAGATCACAAATTTGACAGTAATTACTAAAGTGTTTATTGCTATACACACTCGGTTTCATACTCAATGACAAGAAGCTTAGCTTTAATTAATTAATTTTAATTAGCTTTGATATACATTTCAAGGAAATATATTTTTAATATTATATCATGAGAGAAGAATACTAAGGCATACTTTCCCAATAAGTAAAACTCGTAATGATGGTGCAATCGCAGTTGGCGTCACCAAAAAACCAGATATGGCAAGCAGTTGTAGGTGCCCACGCGGTGGGACCGCGGCCAGCTGAAGAGCAGCGCCAGAACATCAACCAACTAGTATGAAGAACTAAAATGGTACTGAGAGACAGCGCTTTCCTGGATTCACACGGTGACACACCATACGGTTTTTTGCGGAAAAGCAAAACCGAGTGCTGTGTGAACAGAGCATTTGGTTATGCCGTAAACGGTAAAAATAATATCCGGCAAAATTTGACTCCATGTGAACGCAACCTTACATCTCTTTCCTCCTGGTGTCATCAGCATAATCAACTGTATATATCGCTCATTATTCCTTGAGAAGCTATACTTATATACTTGTTTATACTATAATAATATTATAAATGCGAAATTTTGGATTAATGTTTGATGCTCAATCACGCCAGGACGGCTGAATAGATCTGCATGAAATTTGACACAGAGATAGATTATAGTCTGGAATAGCACATAGGCTTTTTTATGCTGGAAAAATATATGATTCCCGTATGATAACATTAACGCGAATGAAGCCGTGGGTAAAAGCTAGTACTCCATATATCTCAAATATGTTTGATTTTGTCTTGGATTTGGAATGAGGTCCAGTGAGGTTTGTCATTCAGGGTACAGGGTTTAAAAAAAGGTATCATTAAATGTCTTCGACGCCGGCAGCGCGTTGGTAAAACCTCTGGTGTTGCAAACGTCCATAGGTGACGGCCACCACTTTCCATCAAGTGGGTCGTTATTCTGTCAAACTGTACCTTAGTAATAAAAAAGTCGCAATATGTGAGACTTAATAGGCTTGTAATTTACATAACACGAGGAAGATTACATCTGAATAGCCAGAGTTATAGCTTGGATAGTTATGTAAGTTCTTTTGAAAGAGGGTCACTTGACCCGAGCACGTTGACCTGCGATACATTGAATGCAATCTAGGGTACACGGTGACAGGCTGTTTATTCATCCCAATACTAGTGGCAAATATGAAACTTGCGTCCTGGCTGCTCGCGAACAGTTAAAATAAAAACTTTTTGGCTTATTAGTAAATACACTGCACCGTGTTGGAGAGGCCTACGTCCAGCAGTGGACTGCAAATAACTGACGACGACGAGCAAATACACTAATTAACAATAGTACTCGTATATTATAATATACTTATATAGGTACAACTGCAACCTAAGAATCATAAGTTTGTGTAAATAAAGCTAAATATATCGATTGTTATAATTTTTTTAATTTATAAATTGAAATGGAACCATTAAAATAAATTAAGTTCTAAATAAAAAATAATTTAAATAACATCTATACTAATATATAAAGCTGAAGAGTTTGTTTGCTTGAACGCGCTAATCTCAGGAACTACTTGTCTGATATAAAAAAATATTTCAGTGTTAGATAGCCCATTTATCGAGGAAGGCAATACAGGCTATATATATAATCACGTTAAGACCAATAGGCGTGGAGCACCAGTGAAGAATGTTTCAAAATCGGTTTTTTCCTTTTGCGAGCTTCCGCTGTATGCGCTGCGTAAACGGCTAAAGTTTCGCAAAAATCACACAGTGCGTGTGACAGAATTTTTACCCTTTAAAAGTTCTAAAAAAAGTGGTTACCGCCGCTAATAGACGATTGCAACACCAGGGGAGATGTCAAAGCGTATCCAGCCTTTACGAAAGGATAAGGGGTTCGGATGGGGGGATGGAATAAAGGGGATGAGATAGAAGGATCAGACAGGAAGGAGGATTGGGATACATGGGATGGGATATCATCGAAACTTACACTTATTGTTCGAAACACGATTAGCTTAACGCTGTTTCACAACGACATTCTGTGAAAGCGTGGTATCACACCGATCGAGCGAGCTCTAAGAGATGTAATAAAGATAAATAAAGATAACGATTCCAGCATGGCTCTACCATATCGTAATTATGATGAAAAGAACTATTTGATATTGAAACAAAAAACAGAAAAGCTGCCAAGTCGAGTAAAATAAAAAAAAAAAATATATCCAATACAATTTGCTCTATTTTTGCAGGTCCTGATATTTTTTGGAAAAAAAATCCTTTCATAGTACATACAATAGGTGAATCCAATGTTAACGATATCTTTTGATATGTATGTTCGCATCATTCGGCGTAGTAACAAATAAATTATAATTTTGGTGTTATTGTCCACATTAAATGTGCATCCTGGCCGAATACTTAATAAAAATGAGATTTCCTTCATTTCCTTTCTTTCCTTCTGATATAAATTGCGCGAATTCGAATAATTCGCTGTGCGGTTACAAGATAATTATTCAGCGGAATATATTTCGCTCGGTCAGAATTCGCAGTGTGGACCAGGCTTCAGAACAATTGCACTAAGTATCGACATTTTATGACCAACTCTACGATAGAAAAAGGTATTCGTCTTCCATAACTCTACTAAATAAACATTAAGTTACAAAATTTTAAGATTTAGGTTTAATTATATTTAATTCGAATGAACTTTCAGTCTCCGAAACTTTGCAGTCCGTGTGGATTGAGTTTAGTAGAAATCTGTAATCTACACAAATAAATATATATGCCGTTAGGTGGCAGTCTGTAGGCTGCATATGTTGTGATATTGTAAGTAGGCGACCGTGGAATTCTTATTGTAAAAATGCATTATAGTAGTCTCAGACGCCTGAAGCGGCGTACATACATTCTGCGCGGCTTGCACATACGTCAGGCATCTGTAACAGGGACGAGTATAATGCCTTTCATAATAAGCATTCGTTGGTCGCATACTTTGTCACGTCATATGTATTCTACGGCGTTTGTAACAGGCCACAGCCTTGCATAATGTTGTAGTGAAATGACCTATACTATTTCCATTTCTTTATTTTCTCGATGACAGCTTCTGTGGAAACTTGAACGAGCGTCTTTTTTTATATTTTTTTATTGCAGGAGTTCAGCAGATAGGCAGACAGCCCACTTGATGGAAAGCGGTTACCATCGCCTATGGACATTTGCAACACCAAAGGTGCTATAAATGCGCTGCTGCTCTCTTAAAGGAGATTGGAACCTGGTCACTAAAGCCGGAACACAACACAAGGTTGTTATGGCAGCATACTCTAGACCAGGGGTGGTAGCCATCCAGTCGAGCAAATACCCTACCATCTGGCTGTGGGTTGTTTAGTCGCCTCTTACGACAGGCCGCCAGGCCGCAGTAAATTGTATTCTTTCTCCGTTCCTGCACGGATAAAACATTATGTATACATTATTTAATGAAAATATGATGCTTACGCACGCACGTACAAGGTCATAGCAGAGTAGGAGAAACTGATAAGGATGGAGCTATCGATAAACGTAACACGATAACAGACCCGATATTTTTTTACAAAGTGTAAGAAACTAAACTATTGTCGGATAATTTTGTACAAATTTATTAACTAATATTACATTTCATTACAAGATGTAATTATATTATGTTGATTCTTTATTTATTTATATTAATCAAATTCTAATCCAATCGTCACTGTCACTCAATGAGCTCTCCCCAACTTTTATTATAAGTTCCTGTACTTCTATATTATCGAATGCCACATGAATTTCCAAATCCGACGCTATAATGTTTTGGGTTCTTCTCACATTTTTTCCCAGTGTTCGGCGGTTACTTCCGCACATGCATTTTTTAATAAATCTAACATCTTGTTTGCCATAAAAGGGGGATGGGTATTGGTTTGAGCGGCGTGTCCTTTGATTTGTGCCCATATTAGTTCTATAGCATTGTACTGGCAATGATACGGCGGAAGTCGAAGAACCCAATGACTATATATCTTTCAGGGAGGCTTTTTTTCGATTTTAAAATATTCACTAATTGTATTTTTAATAAAGTATTATCCACATTTTCGCACATGACGTTGGAACCAGTCAATTATCTCTTGTTTTTTATTGGCCTGCGTCGGCATTTTGTCAATTTGTCTGGAGTGATATGTAACGTTGTCCATAATAATTATCGACGGTTCTTGCAGAGATTGCACCATTTCTTTAAACCATCCTTCGTAAATCTCCGCGTTCATTTCTTCGTGGTAGTCCAGTGTTTTCTTGGATTTAAAGGCCAGTAAAGCATCTGACACGAATCCTTTCGTAGACCCTGCATGGCATATGATAAGGTGTTCACCTTTTCTCATTGGCACTGAACTAGTGGAAGCGGCGGTGTCGTCAGTCCAGTTCTTAGATACTGTGTGGTTTGCATTTAACCAAGTCTCGTCAGTGAAAATAACATTTGACCAATCTGATATCTTTTTGGCTTTGATCAAAAATTCGCAGCGAGCCATAGCAACGTCGTGACGCTCCATCAATATTTTACGTTTTCTGTTTTTTTATAAGACTATCCAATTTCTTTCAAAACCAAGCTTAGTGACGGTTTTTAGCCATGGAACAAACCACATTCACGTAAAGAAACAACAAGTTTTTTAAGTGTTGGAATTTCTTTGCACAAGTAATAGTCGTATATATGACGGCGAATAGCGTCAGCGTCGAAGTTGTCAACCGATGTCACACGACGTGGTTGGCGTTTTTTCTTCGGCGTACTAAGCTTATTTTCCTGCATGCCGCTTGTACCGTAAGCTCAGTAGTAGTTTTTGAAACAGTAAGTCCACTAATTCCTAATGCAGCCGCAACACGCTCTCGCACTTTCGACAGTGGTAATAGCGGGCCACCATTTTGATACTCTGCTTCAAAGTAATTAGGAACCTTGATCACCAGTTCTCTCGCCTGCCTTTTCAGAACAGATCCTTTAGGCATTTTGATATTTGACAGCTGGGCAGCAATCAACACGGAGGAACACAAAATACACAACGTAACGTATGGATAATGTGAAAAAACTGAGCAAACAGAAATGTAGTGACTATATAGCACGACCGTCTTGTTGTGAGTGACAGATTAAAACAAACACAAAATGGCGGTGGGCTATTGAGTGTTCCCAGCTTGAAAAAACATATTTGAATCTTTTTGTTGTATTTGTCTTTGTTCAAAACATAATAAATATTTGCGATCGATATCATTACTTATTTGGTCACAACACTACAACTATCAAATTAGAACTGTCATCGAGAAAATAAAGAAATGGAAAGTATAGTATTCGTATTTTACAATTATCACCTACTATCCGTGAAAGGAAACATCGTGATATAACTCACTAATTAAATCCGATTATATGAAATAAACCAAGCTACCTTGGATAAGTATGTCCGTCGTTTACCGCCCACTCTACTAAAAACGGGGGCTTGACAGTAAGCTCTTATTTTTAAACCTTTCTACGTTGGCGGCAGACATCAAGTATTAATGTTCATTATTCATTTATAAGATTTCTGCGTATCGTAATAAAATTATTATTTTTATAATAATAAATCATTTCCTCGTACATCCGGCGGATAAGAAATTATTATCTACCTTTATCCTTATTGACGTTTTTCATATTCTCATTAAGATTGTCAGTTACTCGAATCACTTTTGCGAGGATTTTTCATTTTATTGACTTGTTCTCAGATTCCCGTTGTTACACGGTAGGTATCTATTTCCAAATTGGGTTTGTTAAGCTAAGCAAGCTTCAAGGCTTGATCCCTCGAGTATTTTGACAAGTACAAAAAACACGAACATAATAAATATGATTTTAAATGACCAATAAATACAATTGAAGTGTTTGCGTGTGATTTCAAAGTAAATATTGTTACGAGTGCGGGACTCGAATTAAAAATGCCGTTGGAATTACTATAGAATTTATTACAACTATACATACACGCATAACACAGGTACCATATATAACTGAACACAACCAGTACAAACTGCACGATTCAATAACACGCGCAAAGTCCGTCACTATACAGCTTACCGAATGTACATACGTCTTGCTTCTATCGTAATCATCGCTTGACTGCCTCACCACACCGTTCGGGCATTGTTTTTATACTCAACTATACAAATACAATATGTCTACCTGCCAAGCGTCGACGCAATTTCCCAGAGGACGTAATCCGCACACCTGCTTAATTATTCCTGCGAGCGGCCATAAACTAGTAAAATACACAATATACTGTTTTTCTAAGTAAACAAAAGAAGTTCAAATGCGAAAAGGTAATAAACTGTGTTTTATGGCAGGCAGGTGTGCATTCACTTTTGTCGGCATGTAAAAATATCATAATTCGAGTGAAATGGGCTGTAATAGGATGCCTAAACGCAAATTACCTAATTAGGGCTTCTAGCAAAAATAGAACTCTAGTGAAAACGTCATATTCATCCATACTTTTGTCCGTCTGTCTATGTTTATCAAAGTAATTTCTCTCTGAAACTGCGGGGTCTACATGGATGAAATTTGACGGGAAGGTGTAGTCTATTTAGCGCTACAAAGTTATTCAGTGAAATCTCAATGAAGATGGTTACTCAGAATATGAAAAGCATGATATTTCTTAATGACTCTTGAATTAAATTTAATTGGTAAGGTGGCGAGATACTAAACTCATTAAATACATCCGACAGCCGATCAGTACCAGATTGCCTCGCTGGCAAACTGTCCACCATACAGTGAAAAGCTATTGCTCGGAGAGATTTACGTATAAACTTAGTACCAATAACCAATAACCATAAATGACTGAAACAGCTTTGTGTGTAAAGCTAAACAAATAATTCCTGCAATCAAAGATGAAGTTTAAGTAAACACTTTTGAGAGTCATGTGTTATTCACTGAAACTTACATGCAATATGTTCCGGCCTGCCGGAAGTAATATGGTTTTATCGTGCGAGTCTAATGAAAGCTGGCCCGGCAGGCTTTTCGACCCGAACCGCAGTTGGCGTGGCAACAACACTGCCTTTGATCTACATTAGAACGATGTTTCTAATTAACATAACAATAATCTATATAAAGGGTTTTCCCGTGGCTTTTACCGACTATCTACATATACGAGTACATACATTTAACACAAAACACAAACAGACAGTCACATCAAATTTTTGTACTGGATTTAATTATACAGATTACATTTTTGGTGGCATATCTATATACAATTCTAAAATCGATCTTAGATCCAGATTAGAGAAAATAACAGAAAGTTCATTTACAAAATTTATTTTATCAAAATTCAAATCTAAGACTCAATTCAGAGATATTTCAATTAAGAGTTATGTAAGATTCCTTATATTTATCTCCGACCTGTAAATAACAAACATAAAAAATCGATAACCAATGTTATGTCAAGCATCTAAGTAAACTCATTTTCGTATTTACGTTATTAATCTGAATGGATGGTATGGCTTCCTCGTGACTTTGATATTGTAAATTCAATATTATGGGTTATCTTGAAAATTGTATTTTCCATTATATATCCAGTCTCTATATCTACAAAATACTGATTGATTATTGTTTTTAAAGTGTAAACAAACGATCAAATAAGATCACGTTTTGATTGAAATTTATATATAGATAATAAAAGGGATTAGGGTGGATACTGTTTTTGCAACAAACATTAGGTTAATTTACTGGTAACCTTAGTTAAGTCGATTAAATCTGCGCCCTTAGATCTATCGGGTGTGGTTCTCCACTCAATTGTATTTTAGTGTTCCCTGTATAAATTTATGTGTGGCTTCTTGTACGGGCCGTTGATATTCTCTGTGTGGGAGGGAGGTCAACATTGGATTGCTTTTATAGTTTGTTGAATATGTACTAGAACTAGCTGATTCTAGCCCACTTCGTTGGGCATCATTAAAAAGTTCACATGCACCCACGCACACACGCACGCATATCAAGATTTAATTAAGTTTTGTAACCTTTAATTAATTCAAAAACGTAGATTATTGCTGTAACATATTTGACAGGCGTTCCCGTGTCCATTTCGCTAGGTGTAATACATTTTTACTTTTTTGATTTGTTAATCACAATGAAATATAGCCTACCCCGCGGCTTCGGCGCGGGTCAGTCTCTAGTGCGTGCGTCTTGTTTAAAGAGGTTACAACACAGGTTACATTGTATTAAATGTTTATGTTACTGCTATTTGCCCCGGAAGATTCACTTTATTTTATATCGCAAACTATCCCATCCCCCGGATGAAAAATATCTATACCAATTTTCGGTATTAAAACTACATATATACACCAGAATGAGCAAATCGACTAAATCGACCACATCGACCACGTCGACCACGTCGACCACGTCGACCACGTCGACCACGTCGACCACGTCGACCACGTCGACCACGTCGACAACGTCGACCACGTCGACCACGTCGACCACGTCGACCACGTCGACCACGTCGACCACTCGACCACGTCGACCACGTCAACCACGTCGACCACGTCGACCACGTCGACCACGTCGACCACGTCGACCACATCGAACACATCGACCACATCGATTAAATCGACCAAATTAACCAAAATGACGAAAATGGCAAATAACAAAATAAAAACCTGTCCTACTTTCTGGCATAATCTTTACATAAATCTATCCCCAAACTGAAACCATTATCCAGGATGAAAAATATCCCTTGTCCACCCTCGGTATTAAAATTACACATATACCGAATTTCAGCCAAATCGGTCCCAGTAGTTTTTCTGTGAAAATGGAACAGACAGACAGAGTTACTTTCGCATTTATAATATTAATAGGGATAAGGATATCTTGAAAGAGCAGATGTTTGTTTCCTATATACTAGTGAGAATTTTATTATTGTAGATAAGAGAACCCAAATATTTTTTTAACCGACTTAAAAAAAGGAGGATGTTCTCAATTCGTCGGAATCTTTCTTTTTTGTTTTTTTTTATGTATGTTCACCGATTACTCCGAGATTTATGATCCGATTTACGTGATTCTTTTTTTGTTCGACGCGAAATAGCTGCCATTTAGTCCCCTAAAAATTTGACATAGTTTGGCACAGTAGTTTTTATTTTATGAACATTTTTTATGAAAAATTTTCCATTCCGTTCCATATGTACACCGATTATGCTGAGATTTATGATCCGATTTACGTGATTCTTGTTTAGTTTGATGCGGAATAGTTGCCATTTGGTCTCTTAAAAATTTAACATAATCTGGCCCAGTAGTTTTCATTTTGCGAACATTTTTTTGTTCCCGTTTCTTGGGACCTGTATTTTTAAGGAGCGCGGCACCTTTCGTAGGTCTACCCATACATAGCTAGACACTAAAAAGTAACAAAAAAATAAAAGAAACTTCGTTTAAAAAAACCAACTTCAAAAACTAAAAAGTATAAAATAATTTTTAAAGTATAGTAATTTTTAGGTTTTACTTTGCACCGACTTCAAGATGTTTTAGATAATATATATTAATAATAATAGCTTTAGAAATAAGTTATTTTATACTTTTTAGTTTTTGAAGTCGGTTTTTTAAACGAAGTTTTTTTATTTTTTTCTGTTTACTAAGACTAACTGAGTTTAGAAACACTGATTAAATCAAAACTATTAAGGAAAAGGGTAGAATTTGCACTACGAGAGGTATTTAATTAATTTATTATTTTGCAAGTAAGAAGCAAGTGAGGTGTGTAAGAATAAATCTGAATGGCGCTCTGTTGTTCGTGCCTACCCCGCAAGGGAACTGGCGTGAAGTTATGTATGTATGTATTATTTTGCACCATTACATTTTGAAGGAAATTTTTTATCTGACAACATCAAATTTGTTGGTGTTGCCAACAACACTAAAACGTATATCCTAATATGATGATAGTAAACAATTATAAAACGTAGACTCATAATTAAGCTTCATATTCTTTGTTTATTTATCAGAGTATACACCGCATTCGGGCTTAAATCAAAAAGTTATGCCTCGCCCGTTATTAACTGTCAACTTGTCCCACAAACTGGGGATTTCCCTCTTAGGATAAAGGGGACGTCACGTTCGAATGACTCTTTTCATTCTTAAGAAGGTTTTTAAAGCTAGGATTCTTAACTTGAGGGATTTATCCCAATGGAACATTGTATTGCTCTGTTGGGGGTAATTTCTTTGGTTTCCGCGCCTTTTTAACGAATGACATTATCTTTTTATGGCTATAAATGCGTGGGGAGAAAGCGAAATGTTTGTCTTTAATAATTACAGTAGGTGATTAAATACGAGTTTTATCGTTGAATAATGACGCCGTGCGCAATTTCATTTTCATAAAATGAATATTGGTTCAAAATGAAATCATTGTTAGACAGTGATATTTTTAACCAAGAAATGTCTTTGTTTTAAAAATTTCAACAGATTAGTGTTATGTGCCGTTTCGAGCTGCCACAAGAACTCTCTTGTTTGCTTTCAGTCAAATGTGGCTTAGAATTTGGTTATGTAGGACCGGCTTTCATCTGATATATTACTTCGGCTTGAACTTTATTTTTACACTGGCTAGATACATAAATCGTCCAAAACGAAACTTATTTAATATAAAGAATTATAATTGTTTTATTTAAATAATATTATGTTTGCTTTTGACAGAGTTTTGGAGGTAGACTTTATATTAAAACAGACAGACAATATTTGACGATCCAATTAATTGAAACCTATATTTTAATATTAAATGTTAGTGTATTAATAATCATCTCTTAATAAAATAATGTTATGAGTTATATTACATTTCAATTTGTTTGTTCATATTGTGTGAAAGCTAATTAAATTGTCTTATAATGTAAATCGTAATTTTCTTAGAAGTAATTAGACAAAGTCGTCTTAAGGAGTGTTGCGGATGTATGTATTATATTACTTATTTTATAATTAGACACAGCAATGAGGCAATAGGTTAAAAAAAACAAAGAAAATGATCTCGTTTAGGGGCTCTAGATTGGGATGAAATGAATGGAGTAGATACCTACACTAGGTAGCTATTTTAATAGAAGCGCACTTACACTGCCGGAGTGCGAAAAAGTTTTTCAATCAATTCAGATGACCTACTTTATATTCATGTGGCTACGGAGTGCGGGGTCTTCCGATGTGGAGGACGGAATCGGATTCGGAGATAGGCAATGCGCATTAAGAACCTCCACATGACATGCTAAAAGCATTTGTACTACCGAAGTACGAACTCGGAGAACTACTTTTGTCAAAATCTTGCAAGCTTTTTGGATATTTTCTACTAGACAGCTTATATAAACAGCTTACACCTGTAAATAATTCAATAACTTACGCTGACACTTGCATGATTGCAATTTTGTAAAAATCTTCACTGAAATCTCTTGAGCAGTTCTGCAGTCCATTCGAGTTCTGAACACGGTCTTTTATTGTTATTAAGTATCGTATAAATAGAATTTCTCACTGACCTGATGGAACAGACGAGTCTCGGAGTGGAGACCGCGTCTTGATAAACGTATTATATGACGCTTTCCAGTCAGATGTACCAACAATCCGCCTAAAGTTTTTGGTAAAAGCTGGATGTGGATAGTGGAGGACCGGGACAACAGTTGGTTCTTCGCCCAACAGTGGACAATGGTTTTATGAAGACCAGTAGCAGTTTTCACTTTAATTTTTGCAAATGTTTTGACATCGCAATAAGAAATTTCATGGTAGTAAGTATATTTGTTACATAATATATATTTAATTTAATTTCAATAAGTTAGAGGTACTTATGTTTCATGTTGTTGGTCGGAGCTATCAAACTTTGCAGTAATGGCTTTCAAGAGGCAGTTGGTGTTGTCACGCTGACGTTGCAGTAGGGAGGTGGTTCTGTCTTTTCTGATATTTATCCCACATGATGAAAATTACACAAACGAGGAAAGTCTACCTTACTGGCAAGAATAGAAGATAACTATCATTGTGCCTTCAATTCCATAGTATTATCATGGAAGAAGTATTATCACTCTGTTGGTTTTTTATTATCAATGTCATTCTGTCAATGATAGACAAGGTAATACAATACGCTTTCAGTAATCCCATTAATATATTATTAGACTTTATTGATCGTTCTATTGTGAGTAAGCGCCACAATATTGCTTACAAAGTACTCTTTTTGGTGGTTCCGTTTATTAGCACCCACATTTATGGGTGGTGTTAAAATTTACGGAGCTTGGTTATAACTTTCAACAAATTATTCTGATCTCGGTATTGTGCACGGCATATTTATAAGAATAAATAAAACGATTCATATTTTTAGGATTGTATGTTTATTTACTTTTTTTATTGCAGATGTTCAGCAGACAAGCAGACGGCCCACTTGATGGAAAGCGGTTACCATCGCCTATGGACATTTGCAACACCAAAGTTGCTACAAATGCGCTGCTGCTCTCTTAAGGGAGACCGGAACCTGGACATTAATGCCGGAACACAATTCAAAGTTGTTATGGTGGCATACTCTAGACCAGGGGTGGTAATTCATCCAGTCGGGCAAATACCCTACCACCTGGCTGTGGGTTCTTTTGTCGCCTCTTACGACAGGCCGCCCGGCCGCAAGAAATTGTATTCATTCTCCGTTCCTGCACGGATAGATTACTTAAGGCAAGTTGGCGGTGAAAGAAACCGTAGGTTAGGGTATAACACATTAAATATGTTCTTAATGTAGAAAAGATATGTTCTTAGTGTAAAAATTTTTTAGCCAAATTACATACACAGTTCACGTTTGTGGATTCTGCGGAACCCTTAACTTTGCATGGTTTAGCAAGCAGTTGATTAATGTTTATATTCATTAATTAAATTTTAACGAAGTTAAAATAATATAACATTCAATATATCCGGTTACAAAGGATCAAAATATTGAGTCCATTTCTACACTCGAAAATTTGTACAGTACTCGTATTAACATCAATAAATAAAGTTTTATTAAATGTTCAACTTTCATAAACTAACTTTATATTTGGTGATGTGGGAGTTAAAAAGGCCTTTCATTACATACCTTAATCTTATATGATTAGTAGCACCTGTTACGACCCTTGGGTCGTTTCTTCGGGTTGTTTGTTACAATACTTAAAAAACTGCTCAAAATGCCTTAAGCTACTTTTATAATACTTTGTTCTTTGTTGATTTATGAATACTTTATACACAATTACTGTCCGGAGTTCTTTTTAAAAAATCGGCTGACAAACTCACTAATCGTACCTACATACTTACACACTCCCAAATTAAACAAGTTAATCTTGTGTTATGCGTTATATACTACGGATAACTTCGGAACCGATTCCAGATACCTAGACCAAAGTAAATAAAGGAAAGGCCGTTTATAAAAAAAAAACAGTGAAGCGCTTAGCGAACTAGACTATAGAGGCAGTCAGATAAATAACAGTAAGGCAGTATGCAAGTCATGACGGTTGACGAATACCTAACTGTCACCTAACTAGTTGATATCATCGGAACCAATAAGCGGATCATGGGTGCCTACTCTCTGAATAGACATTTATCCCTCATTCCTTTTCATTGGAAAATATGGCTTCATTGTTTTCACTGGCTCTCCTCCAAATGGTCTTCTGTTAATTACAGCATTAATATTATATAGATACTTTCCCTTAAATCTATCATTGGCAAGCAATATCTTGTGGTTGATAATGGGCGGCTGCAATAATTTATAATAATATCAACCCATAAAAGTTCACTTAATAGATTTATCAAGAATGGGTTTGTGGTATTTAAACATTAATAATCTTGATGTATAGATTGTTTCGCAATATTTTTCTTCACTGTTAGCACTTTATAATTGTAATAAGATATGAATATTAGACATAAATAGCGGTAACCTGCTAGTCCTGGCTGGGAAGCACACACTGTTTAATCTTACTCTCCATTCTTTTAATAGCTTCTCATCTAGCTTAGCTTCTCTTTTAACAGTACCTAAAATTGATTTAGAAGCGGTAGTAGACTAAGTAATTTGTGAAGGTTAATTAGATGGATCAACGAAATTGATTCAATTTGGTTAAAAGACACAGAACTGAAAGAACATGGCGGTATTCAATGACATTTAAGTTTGTGTTTATGGACTACTGTAATTGCTTCATCCAAACGGAAAGACAGAATTGACCAGTCTAATACCGGTTTAAAATTCAATTTTGAAAGAATCCATTATTATTTTCATTTAGATCATTGATAAAAAATTCAAATTACTTGTATAGAATTTTTTTTATTGACCCGGGCTTCTCTGTCATTGTTCAAGACAGAGTTTTTCGTTATCTTTTATTTGTTTTTCTCTTTTAATTTCTACTTTATTATGAATCTAATTTTACTACTACTTATTATATTTATCTAGGGGTAAATAAGTATCACTTGCGTACTTAATTATACGTTACATTGCTCTTATATCTATTACAGAAAATTTCTTATACATATGTACTTATGTGTTATAGTACTACTTTATAAATTTTGTTTGCCAAATTTATTGTCTATATTTATACATTTACAATATATTTTTAATATTACAATTATAATTTTGTCTAACAATTTTACTTAAAATATTTACAGTATACATTATTCATTCTACGTGTGTTTTGTTGAGTTTTATCTTTTCAGTTTATTATAAGTAATAGATTAGTCTACTTATTACATTGTGATGTATGTGTTTTTTAATTCTGTCTGCATGCGTGCTGCAAGAATCAAGTTATATCTATCTTATGTAGTAGGTTCATATATTCATATTGCTTATATATATTTTACTCTTAATCTATTGCAGACACTACTAGTAGTTATACTACAGTATATAACTTTAATATTAGGTTGGGGAGAAAGTTTCTTCGCATTTTATATAAAAACTCAAAAGGTTTTTTTATAAAGTTTATTTACATTTGACTAAAGTATGTAGGTGCCATTTTGTTGGATAACTTTTTGCCATCTTGTAGATGGGGACGTGATCCCATTGCTATAAAAATTTTGGGGCTTCTGATCAAAAAACTGCGACAAGTAGTTTTGGCAGTCCTCTCGTGATGTTAACCTGACACCGCCTAAGAAATTCTGCAGAGACCGAAACAGGGGAAAATCTGAAGGTGCAAGGTCAGGACTATACGGCGGATGCATTAACACCTCCCAGCCAAACTCTCGTGATTTTTGCTGTGTGAGGTCTAGTGTTATCATGGTGAAAAACCACACACCTTCTGTTGATTAATTCCGGCCGCTTTCTCTCAATGTTTTGCTTTAATCTCATCAGTTGTTCGCAGTACAGTTCAGAATCGATGGTCCTGCCTGGCGGTAACAGCTCATAATGAATAATGCCCTTCCAATCCCACCATACACACAGCATCACTTTAACCCGGGTTTCGCCACAGTCTGTGAAGCCTGACCGGCCTTTAACCACGATCTTTTTCGCACGTTCTTGTCGTACGAGATCCACTTTTCATCACCAGTTATCAGCTTCTTGAAAAATGGTTCGGTTTCATTACTTGGTAATAAAGAATCACAAATGAGTACACGGTTCATTAGGTTTCTTTCAGTGAGCTCATGAGGCAACCAAATATCGAGCTTTTTTGTGTACCCAGCTTTTTTCAAATGCGCCAAAACCGTTTTGTGCTCAATTCCCAGTTCTCCAGCTACATCGTAACTACTAATATGCCGATCTTGCTCCACTTTTTCAAAAATGGCATCAATTTTGTCCGTAACAGGGCGACCAGAGCGACGTGCATCTTTGATATCAAAATTTCCGGATTGAAAACGCCTAAACCAAATTTGCGCTACTTTCACAGATACTGCATTAGGTCCATAAACATCACAAATTTTTTTCGCGGCTTGTGTTGCATTTTTACCTTTTTTGTAGTAAAATTTTAAAATGTATTGAATTTCTTCATTAGATTCACTCATTTTAACAATAAGAAAAACAAATGAAAATCACACATTTTTCTAATTTGAATTTGGAATTGTCTTCTTTAAAATTAAAACTTTTTAATGATACCAAAACCAGCTAGATACAAATGGTATAGCCAAAGAGATCTTATTACAAGTTCATACATACTATATGCGAAAAGACTTTTTCCCCAACCTATTATTATACAATTTTATTTCTATACTATTATCTCATTACCGATCAATATATATATATATATATATATATATATATATATATATATATATATATATATATATATATATCTTAATATATATAAATTACGTGTCACGTTGTTTGTCCGCGATGGACTCCTAAACTACTTGACCGATTCTAATCAAATTTGCACATCGTGTGCAGTTTGATCCGACTTGAAAGATAGGATAGCTTACATTTGGACCCGGTAGGTGGCGCTGCAATCGGGTTCTAAATTTTATTTCTTCAGGGCAGAACAACGTCTGCCGGGACAGCTAGTACATATATATATATATATATATATATATATATATATATATATATATATATATATATATATATATATATATATATATATATATATATATATATATATATAAGTAAAAGTGACGTAAGCTTCAACTATGACCTTAAATAACTTAGAAACCGTCAGAGTTAGCAAAAAATCATAAGAGAACTTTTTTGTAGAGCGTTAAATTTTCTACAAGAATTATTATTTGTCGACATGATTTGTTCATCCGTTCATGACGTAAAAAATTCCAAAGTAATAACAGATTTTTTCCCCTGTTATTTCCATTTAAAAGTTTGGTTATTGGGGGGGGCCGGGTTAAAATTAAAATTAAGAGCTATAACTTGGCATGAATTTTTTTTTATAGATTTAGAACCAATTTACGACTATCGTGAAAAAAAAATCGGACAAACCCTAAATAAGGACCACCCTAAAATATATATATATATATATATATATATATATATATATATATATATATCTTTACTATGACTTCTAAGTTTTTTGTGTTTCAGGTTGGACTACTACATTCGGGTACCTACACCTGCAGTATGGTAACTGATTAGTGTTATATGTTTTGCTTGTTCTTGTGTTTTTTGCAAACTAACTACTTTTAAAATAAAGGTAGTTAGTTTATCTGTTGTGTGTTTGTGTATTGTGTAAATTTATGTATATGTTTTGCTAGTATTTATTAACATAAATACTAACGTGTTTGTGCATGCTTGTATTTTAGTGAATGTTTGTGACTTGTCTTATAAAATACCCGTTCCGTCATGCACCGTGGTCGCCGTCTTGATGGTATGTGGTCCCCTACATAACGACGTTGCTCTTGCCAGACGAGACCGCCGGTCCCACGCACGATAGCGGGATCGTAGGCCTTGCCTCGTTGACTGTTCCCTTGTTGCTTAATAGTCCACTATTTTTAACAACGACGCACGGCTTCCGAACCATTACTATTGTGTTGTTCCCGGCAGACCGCCTAACAATATGCAACAGTTGCGTGCACTATCGCGTCCCATCTAACCCTTACTGGACACGTCTCACTGAAGGCATTATGTCCTGCCTCAGCCCTTCTTTCTCGGACGCAATTTTTACAACTTGGAGGTGCGCCAACAGTGTGCTCCTCACACTCATTTCTTACGTGGGGGCCACCGCAGTGACTACATATCACCTGGGTTTTCGTGCACAGCTTTTTGCCGTGCCCGAATCCCAGGCAGATGGTGCACTGCGTGAGTGGCTTGTATAGAGTTTAGGTTACATTTTAACTAGTAGTAACACAAATGGATAGTTAGATATAAGGTGCACTTTCTTACAATTGTCACGTAGGTACTAGCAGGAAACGGAAAATACCATAAGTTTACCTGCACATCGAGATAACGAATTGACACATGAACGGGTTACTTCGCCTTAAAAAGTGTGGCGTGTGTAAAGTCAAGTCAAGTTATTGGTGCCAGGATTTCAATTCGCCTTGTTAGTATTTTTTTATACCACAGAAACCTTAATTAATACACTACTTTCGTTTAATCTTGAATGTCGTTAAATGAAATAAACTTAATTCAATTGAACTACGTTTTAACGGTTTTAAGCGCGGTAATTTTATTTGATTTTGGTTTTTCCGGTTTCGGCCACTTTTCAGTGGCCGTGATCACGGAAGACAAAGATGTCAAGTGTCGAGTATTGTTAAAGTTTTATTTAGCCTACCGCCAACTTGTTAATTTTAATTATTTAATTTTAATTAAAAGTAATTATTTTAATTAAAAGTAATTATTTTAATCAAAAGCAATTATTTTAATTAAAATTAATTATTTTAATTAAAATTAATTATTTTAATTAAAATTAATTATTTTAATTAAAATTAATTATTTTAATTAAAATTAATTATTTTAACTAAAATTAATTATTTTAACTAAAATTAATTATTTTAATTAAAATTAACAAGTTGGCGGTAGGCTAAATAAAACTTTAACAATACTCGTTGACACTTGACATCTTTGTCTTCCTGGATCACGGCCATTGTAAAGTGGCCGAAACGTCGGAAAAACCAAAATCAAATAAAATTACCGCGCTTAAAACCGTTAAAACGTAGTTTTATTATGCATACAAGTCGCGAAAACTTAAGAAAATATTAATTCAATTGAACTAAGAGTAGTTAGATAAGACATTACTGGTTCTGATTAAGAATTGTTGCTGTGTTTCTGGGTTTCTTGGTGCTTCTTCTCCTTTAAACAGTAATAACACTGTTACGAGTGTGGGACTCGAATTAAAAATGTCGCTGGAATTACTATAGAATTTATTAGAACTATACAAACACGTATAACATAGGTACAAATATAACTGAACACAATCAGTTCAAACGTAATGCGCGCTTCAATAACACGCGCAATCGAAACGATTATCGAATGTAGGTACACAAGTCTCGCCTTGATCGTGGTTCTCGCTAGACTGACCCCTCTCTACATCTGGCGTCGTTTTATACTTTACAAATAGAAGTGTGCCCGCCCGTATCGTCGACTTAATTTCCTAGAAATCGTAATCCGCACAACTGGTTAATTATGCCTGTAAACAGCCATAAACGAGTACTGTTCTCCGCAATAACCAATAAATAAGTAAACAAAAGAAGACAATCATAAAGGTATTACAATTGGTTCAAATGCCGACAGGTAATATATATTGCCATCCTTTAGATTACAAAAAGTACTGTCCTCTTTCTTGGGGGTTGGTATACGCTTCTTCAATAAGATTCCGAGTGAAATGTTAGATCTGCCTTTCACTAAATTTAAAATTAAATTAAAAAGCATGTTGCTAAAAAAGGGATACTACACTATTGAAGAATACTTAAATGACAAAAATTAATTTACATAGCACCTAGCTCCAACCTCTTATACTAAATTTTGTATAACGTTTTTATTTATTTATTTTTATTTTTTAATCTTGCCATGCTTGTAAGGAATTTGTGGAGACATATTGCAGCATAACATTTTAGCACGTCATGTCATTATTATAACTATAATATTATTTTTCTTTCCTTTTATTGTCTTGGTCTTATTGAGTATGCATTGTTTGCTACAACTCCATTAATTCTTCAAAAAGTGATTATGTAACATACTTCTCTACAATCCTTATTAAAAAAAAAGAATTTGAGATATAAATAGAATATGAAATATAAAGAAAAACAATATTTAGCTAGACGTGTTGCTGGGGAGTTTCTTGCGGCTTCTTCTCCTTTACAGCATCAACACGTTGCGAAGCGGTGTTCATAGAATAGAAAGTAAAAAATTAAATTTTAACTTACATGTATGACCTTCAAAAAGTGTTCTCCAGTGGAACTTATTTTGAATAAAAACTTTTGAATTTGAATTTGAATAGCGTGCTTCGTGGAATTTATCTTTCTCGGGAGGTTAAGTTGTAACAATACGTTGCGGAGCGGTGTACGTAGCAGAAAATAGATTTACGGCCTTATTCATATTGAGTTAGAGTCAGTTTGAAGGCTTCTTCACGGTTTTTAAAGAATACTTCACACTTACTCTAATGCAATATGAATAAGTACGCAAGTTATACTCGTATGTATGACCTTTAAAATTATCTCTAGTGAACTTAGCTTGAATAAAAACTTTTAAATTTGAACATAATAGGGATGTAATGAAAATACGTTATTTTAGTTAATAAATAGCATTATTTAATAAAAAAACATTAACATTATTCATACTTAAGCTATCATACTAATGTATTACCTAAAATGTATGGAAATGTATTATTTTGTATAGCGCGGGAAGTCATGACAATACAATGTTAAAAATGATTGTGTACATAAATACTGTCATTTGACTTTTATCGTTTAACAATGTAAGGAACATAAAAATCCTACTATTATACAACACGTTTTACATGTGTGTGTACTTAATGTAAAATTGATCTTCGTGTGATACTATAGGTATGTAATTTGACTAAAATAACAATACATACATTAGGTACTGTAATTTGAATACTGTCAAAACCATGGGGAAGTTCTTTTGACGTATCTTGAAAATCAATAATAAACAATCAATCGACTAAGTAACAAAACGATATCACTATTAGGTAACTGAATTACATTATTAAATCAATTTAGGTAATCTGATATATTTTTTAAAATGTCTTGTAGGTTAGGCTTTTGGCCATTCTTTGATTTGCGGTTGACGACAACTCCAAAGTCAAAGGTTTTGTCGAAATAATTATACCGTTTCCAAGCATTTATTTTACTTTTGACAGCTTGAGTGGCGGATCAATTAGTAATATTCTAATCAATTTAACTTACCTGTAATATATTATTGCTAAACATTCTATATCGTCTAATAAATATAACCACATTTCAATGAACATATTTTACATATATTAAATAAGCCATTTAAGGCGGCAGTTATAATAATTGCAGTATTATTTTTCTTTAAAGCAGAACATTTTATTTTCAAATCGATCACTGTCGATTTATTTACGTATAATATCGATGGTTTAATAGTCTGTGCGTTACATGACTCACAGAACATCACTGCTACGTCACGCAGAATCATTAATTACGACAATTATGTCTTTTGTTTCAAGTGGGCTTTACTGTCAAGAAATATGTAACTTGATATATGCGGGCGCGATGCGATGGCCAGGAGAAGGTAAAGGGACGTGGAGGAAGAAGCAAGGAAGTACTTACCTCGCCACCAGTCCGCCGCCACACTGCACTCGTCCCCCGGGGGATCACACTCACTAGGATGTTGGTTTAATGTGCTTTAAACGAAATTATAAGTTTATTTTCCCTTTATCGTGTTCCAACAATTTACGTAATTTATATACAGGTTATTGCGATGACAGCCGTGACAATCACTTAACGTTTCTTGTTCTGCGCATTCTTCGTTTAAAAGTTTATTTTTTTCTTGATGGCGAGGATGGGGAGGAAGAATTTACAAGGAGGTGTTCCTCGGCGCAACTAATATATGTGCAAACGTCAAAAGTAAAAAACGCTTTTGGAAACGGTATAAAAACGCGAATTTTGGATAATCAGTGTTGATTGTACATTAATAGGGAAACGGCCTTTGCTCGCAAATTGAATGATGGTTTTAAGATTTAGTAGTAATCAAAACTTCAGCCATTGCTTGTAATATTATTTTTGTACTATAAAGATGCTTCAGAATTAGTACATATTTGTTTGCTTGAGCTAATCTCAAGAAGTATCTTTTCGATTTTTAAACAATGTAAATCTAGCTGCTTTTTCACTACATTACGCATTTGGTAGATATACATAGTATGTCTAATGATAAAAGCCGCTAAATTGGCAAAGTGGTAGTTGCCATAGACGTCAAGCAATCTAGCAAATAGTTAGCCTGAAAAATAACGTAATTAATATAATAATTATACTGTCTAGCTATATGCCTAATCCTATCAGTTACATGAGTTATATTAAAATTGTATAACATTATCATTTATCAGTCAATATTTTAATACTATGATATTTAAATTTTAAAACAGTAATTGAGTTACCTTGTAACTAAGATTTACTTTGTGATATTATAGTAATTTTAAAGAACGTTATTGGCAAAATTATCTTCGTAATACTAGTTCACTGCTAAAACTAAGGGTATCTTACAAGATACTTCATTATTTGAAACAACAGCGGCGCATTAAGCGGACATAATGGATATCCTTTCTTACAGCTACCTTGTTCGGGGGATAATCTTCCGTAATTATACGCCTCGTTGAATGCCTGAAATGCAGCCATATCTTCTTCAAATGGTTCTAGCCTGTAATAAAGTTAAAGTTTTTATATGCTATGGTTAGGCTATAAAGAATTCGTTATTGAATATATATATATGTTAATTCGGATTTTTGATATTTACAGTAATAGACATGAACGTTTGCTAAAAGTGCTTTGGTTGTTCAAGATTGAATTTCAAAGAACTTAGATTAAAATATAACATAGTTTCTTTATGAACAAAATATATTTTGAATTTATTACTTTTGGAATTTGAGATCCGTCTGAGCGACTTGAAACGTAGCCTGGCTATTTCAACCAACACTTTTATGTCTTCTAGATAAGGTATGGTTGCGCAAGTCGTAACCCTAAGAGGAAAATGCTGTAATCTTTCAGGTAATTGAAATGGAAAGTGGTAATTGCAAACTCCTCTCCGTGCAGGAACGGAAAAAGAATACTAATAACCTGCATCCGAGCGGCCTGTCGTAAGAGACGACAAAACAACCCACAGCCAAGTGGTAGGGTATTTGCCCGTCTGGATGGTTACCACCCCTAGTCTAGGGTATGCCGCCATAACCACTTTGTGTTGTGTTCCAGTATCAGTGGGCCATGTTCCAGTTTCTCCTTCGAGGCCAACAGCACCGTGGCAGCACCTCTGGTATAAATAATGTCCATAGGCGACGGTAACCACTATACACTAGTGCATCTTACTTGTATTCATACGCTTGAATAATGCGCTAATGCTCTGCGCTTCGTCGCACATCGGAACTCTTAAGGAGTCTGGGAGGATGTTTGGCCCGTCAGATTTTTCTGGCTCATTGGAAAATATTTTAAAATATTACACTTGATAATATATATAAAATTCAGGCTTCCTAAAATGACGTAAGTTCCCACATTTTATCACGACTGTTAAATTGTCTGTCAAAAGTTATGGCCCACTGGAAGTCTCTGGCAACTGTATATCTTTGTTTGTAACAATATCATATATAACATATGTAAAAACTAGCCTTGCTACTTTGACGTAAGTCAGCATTGTTTTTTTCCACCTTTGATACCTGTTACCTGTAAAACGGCCCCACTTTCAGCTTAACGAGTATCCATTTCTTTTCTAAGTTTATACTACCGATTCTAAATATTTAATCTTTCCTAAAATCACGTAAGTCTGGGGTGACTGGGATCTCAATCTATATAGGTATATAGATGGTACGCTATAGCCTAAGTCGTACTTAGAGTAAGACTAATCTCCTTATTTCAGTAACAGTTATTCAAAAATAAACTTGACTCAAAATTCATCTTATCATTCTGCGCTAATCCATCTTACAGCTGTAATATGTTTAGGTCTTCTAAATTTTGTTTTTTTATTTAGACCCATGACATGTTGTAGCGTAGGGTTCGGTACATTATATTTTCCCTCGTTAAACCCGATTTCACTATCTAAATGTTTCAGTAATGCTTCGTTCATATCCTCCCGCTTCTAAGTATTTATTACGCACTCTATTGCTCATATTGCATAACTGGCAAAGTAAATACGAATAAAAAAATATTTTTTACCAAAAGCTAAATCATACAGTTATGATGAAAAATTTCCCACAGGTACGACTTAAGAAACTACACGTCAAAGTTTAAAATCAAAGCTACTGGCATAACCTTACAATATTTATAGTTTGACTAGCTGACCCGGCGAACTTCGTACCGCCATATTTTCTGAATTCCCAAAAGACTTTGTTTCATGATGCAAAAACAGAATTACCATAATCGGTTCAGGTGATTAGGAGGATTCTAGAACCTGATCTCAGCGCCACCTACCGGTTTTAATTGCGAATCTAAATCATCCGGGAACCAACTTAAACACACAAAAACAAAATCACCAAAATAGCTCCAGGTGATTAGGAGGATTCTAGAACCCGATCTCAGCGCCACCTACCGGTTCTAATTGCTAATCTAAACCATCCGGGAACCCACTCAAAAATACAAAAACAAAATCACCAAAATCGCTCCCGGTGATTAGGAGAATTCTAGAACCCGATCTCAGCGCCATCTACCGGTTCTAATTGCGAATCTAAACCATCCGGGAACCCAATCAAACACACAAAAACAAAATCACCAAAATCGCTCCAGGTGATTAGGAGGATTGTAGAACCCGGTCTCAGCGCCATCTACCGAGACCCACTCAAACACACACAAAATTTTATCAAAATCGGTAAAATCGTTCTCAAGTTATGCGCTTACCAACACATTTTGCGATTCATTTTTATATATAAGATGATAATTAAATTAACAGCAGAATTACCCTAAACATAGCAACGTATCACAAAAATATTTTAATTATGGAATTCCTCCTTGAAATAGCCTACGAATGACTATAAAATTTTAGTAAAAACAACGAGGAGAGTTTACATTTAAAATATTTTTAATGACGAGAGCCGGGTTATCGCCCACTTGTTTTAGTTTACACTCACACGACTAAATAGTTCACGTTTACAGCATCAGAGGACGCTTCTTGTAGATACGAGACGAGATATTGATGGAGTATGACTTGCGTAACCTTCCGCTATGATATTTTACTTAGTAATAGCTGGTGTATTTCATGACTGCTGTGTTATTAAATAAATGAATGTGAACAATGGTCTAATAATTACATAACATTTTTGTATATGTAGCTACTGTCTATTGTTGTAAGTCGAATACCGTAGAGAGCAAACCAGGCCTACGACATATTGGAATTACTTATTTGGAACATTTGCTATACAAGAAGTATAATGAAAGTGTTACTGGTCTAGAAGAAATTTTATATCTTTAAAAATCTATAACGCAGTTAGAACTTATCAGCTGGAATCGCATTCTTCTTAATCTTTAACTCTCGAAAATCGGTGAGTTCACGAACATGGTCATAAGAAGGAACTAACTTAGCAAGTTTCTACCCAAGAGCGTGGCTTCATGTCCAATACGAAATAAAAATGAAGATATATATAATTAAAATAAACATATTTTATCAAACAACAAAACTGAATTCGATCCGGAACCAAACACCCACCCATAGTCTAGTCTAAAATTATGCCGCCTCTCACCACGTTTAATCTAAATATATGCCGCCCCTCCACGCGGCCGTAACGCTTTTTCGCGACAGAAAAATTCCTTAGGATTTTTTGTCTATATAGAAGTTTCACTTCAAAAAAACTTACTTAAGCATGTAATGGAAGCCTCGTTGCATTATATTTTCTGGCTCTCTCCCCAGCTCACAATAAAAGTAGCGAGCACACTGTATTGGATCGTTCAGTAGGATTCTCTTCCATCTCACCTTGGGAACCTATTAAGCAGATATAAATTACTAAGCAGTGCGTTTAAAAAAAAATTGGACATGAATATAATAGCATTATAAGTTAATAACCATTTCAATTTTGACACTTCATAACATTATAACCTCCTTTTGTATGAATATACATACATACATACATAACTTCACGCCAGTTCCCTTGCGGGGCAGGCACGAACAACAGAGCGCCATTTAGGCTTATTCTTACACACCTCACTTGCTTCCCTGACATTCATATGAATGAATGTATTAAATCTTAATTAAATTATTTGTTTATACTTATCAATATACTTTAATAGCAAAATACTAAAATGTCCCCCTTTTTCTGTGAAAACTGTTTTAAGTTTCCACTCAACTATATGAATGAGATACTCTTATTCTTCCAAAGGTTGAAATTTTGACCAAATATTGTTATTTTTTGATTTTCTCATGGCTGGTTGCTATATATTACAGTTTATTTGCCTTTATATATGTTAAAATTTATCACAATGATGAAAGATGACTGTCAGGCGAGAGGCTTACATTTGAATGCGAAGAAAACAAAGGTTATGGTGTTTGAAAGAGAAGAAACCAGAACGAATGGAAGGGTAATGGTCAATGATGTTATGCTGGAGCAAGTGAATGAGTTTATATATCTTGGATGTGCCTTTAGCAGGGATGGAAGGTACACCGCTGATATAAAAAGAAGAGTGAATTTGGGGAATAGTGTGAATGGAGCGTTAGGTAAACATCTAGGCGCTAAGAACCTCAGCCAGAAGGCCCAGCTCGCCATACACAACGCGGTGCTGGTACCTACGCTCATGTATGGAAGCGGGAGTTGGGTATGGAAGAGAGAGCATGAAAGTAGAGTAAACGCGGTCGAGATGCGAGCACTGCGCAAAATCTGCGGAGTGACGCTCGCGGACCGCGTTGCTAATACTGAAGTAAGAAAGAGAGTTGGTGTGAAAGAGAGTGTCGGGGTGAAGGCAAGGAAAGGAATGCTCCGGTGGTTCGGGCATGTGGAAAGAATGCATGATGAAAGAATGAATAAACAGATAAACAATGCAAAAGTGGATGGATGCAGAAGTCGTGGAAGGCCACGACACACCTTCCATGATCAAATTGATCGTGTACTAGCAGAAGGTGATGTCAGGAGCTTTAAGAACAGACGAGCGTGCATGACAAGAGTTATGAATGTCAAAGAAGCAAGTGAGGTATGTAAGAATAAGCCTAAATGGCGCTCTGTTGTTCGTGCCTACCCCGCAAGGGAACTGGCGTGAAGTTATGTATGTATGTATGTAGTATGTATGTATGTAAGTAATGTCTTTCTACCGATGGTAAAGCAAAAGCATGAATAGTAAGATATAGGAAGCGACCATTAAACAGATGTATATAAAATACTACTATTGACTATGATAATAGAAAATCATTATATATAATACCACAGGAACAATGGGCGACGGTACCACAATTTAGTGCTCTTTTCCAGGACACACAAGCCACCGAGTAGATGTAAGTACTTAATCAGAGTGACTGATGGTGGCAAGCAAATTAAATAAAATACGAGTGTTACGTAGACAAGCGTATTATTACGTATACCTTAAACAAAACTAAAATAAAAAATTGTTCGGTCGTGGGACCTTGGCCAGGAACGTAGTTCCTTATATTAAGGTGCTCACACATTACGTGACGCGTCCGTCGGATGCGTCCGAACAATGAGCACACAAGAACCGTCACACACTCTCCAAATTGCTTTAGGAAGTCTGAACGCTCAAGGTCACGTCCTCGACTTAAGACTTTTCTTATTTAGATACGTTGTTAGCCACACCCCTCAGACACATCCGTCAGTCGTGACTTATAATATGCACACACCTTAACGCTTCTTTCTTACGAGACGATTTCTGCTAGTTCACTCTAGTGTAAACCACGTTATAGAACTTCGTTCCAAAAATCTTAATAGATAGGTACATCAGTAAAATTATGTACATAGATATCACAAAATTTGTTAAAAGCGTGATATTTACATTTTTAAATGTTCAAAATCACTTTACCCGGCTTACATTCGCGGGCCAAGCAAGACCTAGGACAGATATAGTAGAGGGCAGATAATTTGATGGTACTTTTGTATAATACTATCTATACTAGAATAAATCTGTAAATGGTTCGAGTTTGTACATTACGTTTAAACATGTAAAAAAAATTAGGCAAATTTCGGACCAGGAGATTCCAAAAACGCAATTTTTAGAATATTTGTCTGTGTGCCTGTTAGAGCATCACGTGAGAACTACTGAACGGATGTAAATGAAACTCGACACAGAGCTGGCTTATATCTCGAATTAACACCGAATACCTTTTATTCCGATAAAAGACGTCGTTTAAATGGAATAGGCGGATTAGCAAAATAGATGGCGCTGCAATTGCAATGTAGACAACCATCGCTGTAATTCAATAACAAATACGTTATTAAGTTACCCACATGTTATTAATTGCAGGTTGGCTACGACTTTTACTTTATGTTTTGCTGTACAGTTGTCTACACTATATTTGTACGATTATAACCGTACAGACGGCACAGTCAGCACTTACGCGAGCATACGATTTTGGTAATCATATTAAATCGGATCACGCAACGACACCGCGGCTCGCGTTTCTATACTCGTATCATACTCATATTAATCTTGTATTACCTTAATTAAATATCTTACGTTTAATTTAACTATCATTCAATCCATCCCCAGATGTGCGAACCGTTCAATATTGATGTAGTTCCTTCGTATATTGTAGTGAACTCAACAAGATACTTAAGCATTGAAAGTTTATATATATAAAAACATCTAATTATTTCTTTATGTACGTAACATAGAGCTACAACCTAGGACTTCTAACGCGGCGCAGCCGCGAGGAAATCTCTAGATGTAAAATAAAAGCCAGTATTATTCCTTCATGTTTTGTATCTTACATATTTTTTGTTTACTTCAGTATTTCCTCAGCCTGAAATATTTAAAACATGATTGATACGTACACAGCAGGGTATGGCTTGATGTTTTTATTGTTAAACGATATGATATAAACATGTTTTGACTTCATTTGAAAATAATTCTTCCCTCATTATCATAGGACATAAAATACATTTAAAATATTGCCGAATATGATATCATTATACTGTTTTAGCTATCGGCTTATTTAGGTCGCAATCTACCGTGTTATAACTTTTGATTAACAGAGAAAATCTGTCGACATTTTTCATGGAATTTAACATAATTGAGTCACTCAAAGCTTTCAGATTCTATCTTATATATTATTTATAAAGAATATACTATAGTATACTTTAACACTGCTAGAATAATACATAATTAATTAATATATAATATACTTATATATACATATAAAATTCTCATATTATTCTTTTTTTTAATAAAATTATTGTATTTTATACTTTTGTATTTCTTTGTTATCTGTGGAGGTCTATAAAGAGCTGTTCTTTAGCTATCTCTGTAACTTTAGTTTGTAAGACTACAGCTGCCCCCCCCCCCCAAATAAAATAAAAATAAAATAATAAGGCTGTCCGGTATCTTCATTATTTTTAATTAAATCTTGTTAAAAAGCTCCCATATTTTGTTAGGCTTTGAACACTTAAATTAAAATTACATTTGTACGCTTTGTTACTCTAGATATGGATACTGAAACTGAGTCGAAACGCCAGGTTAAAATAAAAAATACGCTGAAAACACTAATCTTACTTGGTAAAATTAAATTTTAATAATGTTAAAATTTTCGTATTGTTTTAGTCTGTTTTGGCAGAATTCTAGAACAGTGTTCCGCAAAGTATGTACAGCGGCACACTGGTGTACCGTGATCATTAATTGGTGTACCTCGGAAAAATAAGGTTATGCTGCAATTTAAACTTTAGGTTTATTGTTTAATAATAATAAATACCTTTTCTGAAATTTAAACTTTAGGTTTGTTGCTTAGTAATAAATATTTTTTTGATGATTAATAAATAAATGTTGATTAATATTACTTAAAAAATTATTTTTAATTTGTGATGTAACTTCAAAAATTTTCGTTTTCCTAGATGTACCTTGAACACTAAAAGTTTGCGGAACACTGTTCTAGACGACTACTTGTGTATATCTTATTGAGGTTTAGAGTTATCTATTTCTCCGATGGGACAAAGTTGGGAAACGACCCTCTCGATCTTGGTCGTCGTCGGAATATTGCTCTACGACACGTTGCCCATAATGTACCATAACTTGTATATCTTGGGAATATTGTTATACATTATTATTTATAGGTATATTTTTGTATATGTGACTCCTATAATTTTTTTTAAGTGAAACTTCTTTAGAATCGTGATTTGAAACTCGATGTAACGAAGGAGTTACCCTAACAAGAGATAAACACATAAATCAATAATAGATAAACAATTATTATAATAATACTAGCTGTACCCGGCAGACTTTGTCTTGCCCTTAAAAAATAAAAATTTAGAAACCGATTACAGCGCCATCAACCGGAAGGTGCTAACTTCCGGGTCCAATCGTGAATCTAAACCATACCGGGACCCACTTGAACACACACAAAAATAATTCACCTAAATTAGATAAATGAAAATGAATTTAAATGCAGTCACCACTGCCGAAATCGGTGGTTAAGTATTCTTAAATTTTCTAATTTTCCGCGCAATTATCTTATTTTTTTCTTTAATAAGAATCTTCTCCTGACAATAACAAATACAAAAAAAATAATAAGCAAAATCGGTCCAGCCGTTCACGCGTGATGGCGTGACCAAGGGAAATAGGGATTCATTTTTATATACATAGGTACAGATAGTGACGGTGAAAGAAAGAATCATGAGGAAACCCGCTGATCGAGTTTATTGATATTTTAGATCTATCAACTAACATTGGACGAGTATGCCAGGTATCATTAATTACCCTATATATAGGCAGACGCAAGCCCAGGAGTGACATGTTTACGGAAGTCGGCACGGATTCGGCAAATACAAACCAAAATGAGCTTTGTGCCGACGACGTAAGGGTATCAGTGATATTGTTTTCATTGGCTTGATACGGCGCATCGAGCCTGTGAGAACGATATCTTTGACTTTTGGCTTATATTCGCCGAATCCATGCCGACTAGTGTGGGGTCTCCCTTGATACAAGTTTTATCATAAGACGATTTTATAAGGAACTAACCGTTGGATTTTGTGCATTGATATCTCTTTTGAACAATGCACGTATCACCTTAGATGCAGCTGTAATAGCCTGGTAATCTTTAGCCAGTAGGTGAAGGCTGTAAAGTACTCCTGCAAGTAGCCCCAGCAATATGATGAGCCTGAAAAAATACAGTTTATATAATGTATTACTTCAGATTTTAAGTGTATATCGAGTTCATCTTATTGTTGTTAATTACGTGAATGTTTCTTTAATAATGCAATTCTGTTCCAAATAAAAGTAATTAAGCGGTGAAATAATATACTTATTATGCAGAATTAGTCACATAGTACTTTAGTTAACGGTCAGTTAAATTGAGTTTGTTTTCATTTTAAAGATTCCGTAGCGATTTTAGTAAAAATGTAATCTTTACAAAATTGTAATCTTTGTCTGTTCGTCTTTTTACCCGACTGCTAAGGAAGGGTTATGTTTTTCGCGTGTATCTTGTATGTTTGTAAATTTCTTTATTTTCCATATCTTCCAAACGGCTTGATGGATGTTGACAGTTAAAGTATCGTTATATTCGTCTTAAAAACCCAACAGTCCTTACATAGGAGTTTAAATAAAAATGGCGGATTTTTGGCACAAAATAGTAACACGTTAACAAAATCACAATGGACAAGTGGAAAAACGAATGGCAACGGATAACTGGAAAAACCAATGGCAAAGGACAAGTGGCAAAACGAATCGCAACGAAATTTTAACTTGAAATTTTGCGGGCAGGTTCTCAAATTGGACAAGTACATTAACAATCTGCCCATAAAACTTCAAGTTAAAATTTTGTTGCTATTCGTTTTGCCACTTGTCCGTTGCCATTCGTTTTTCCACTTATCCGTTGCCATTCGTTTTTCCACTTGTCCATTGTGATTCGTTTTTCCACTTGTCCGTTGAAGTTTCACTTCTACTATGTGTCCCAGCACACATTTAGATTTTTCGCAGGTTTACTGCAAATTATGATTTGGTTAGGTTAGATACATTTTAATGAATGCATTATTTAAATATATTTTATTTTATCAAACAAAATTATTTAAACATATTTTATTTTATCAAACAAAAAAACTGAATTCGATCCGGAACCAAACAACGCTTCCATAATCTACTCTAAAATTATGCCGTCTCTCACCACGTCTATTCGAAATTTATGCCTCCAGACCACGCTGCCGTAACGCTTTTTCGTGATAAAAAAATCCTAAGACCCCGTCTATATAGATGTTTCACTTAAAAAAAAAAATAAGCAAACATATCTAGTAGGGTATCAAAATAACAGGCGGGATTCAATTATAAATTATAAACGGAAAGATAATGGGTTCCGCTTGCTTATAAACTTAATGCGTATTGAACTTAGGCTTTCAGCTCATAATTTAGTCTGTTAAACCGACGTAGAGTTTACGTTTTTTATAGTTTATTTAATTTTTTTATTTATGTATGTAACATTTCTCTATAAAAATGTTGAATCTATATGGACGAAATTTACTAGAAAGGTGTAAATATGTATAGAATATACTGTATGCCGCTGTACAGGCGTAGTATATACGTAATACTAAAAAATAAGAGTGTCTGCTACAGCTTTTAATGTCTGAGTACACAATACGTGTAGGACATAATAATATCTCACGCATTGTATACGCATTTTTAACATCTATCCCATCCCATTGGATAGGCCTTAAAAATTATAACGCTGCCTATAATGCCTTTTTATTTTAGGCAATAGGTGGAGAATATATTTGCTTTTAATATCCCAAATATTTAATGTTTGAATAATTGTATGATATTTTAAATCCTATAAAATATTTTTTACGAAAATTACTTTATACCCTGGTAATTACTTCAATAATTTAATTTTAAAACACTAGTATTTCTGAAATAAAGGAATTCTTTTTTTATATAGGATCCGTTCAGTAGCTTTTAAGGTATGAAGTATTTTAGATTAAATGGTTTCGTAACCAAATAACCGTAAACATAACGGTAAACATTCGTGATGTATATACCTTACGGAATTTTTAGTTCTGTGTGGACTAACACACGCTTGGCCGATTTTTGTTACTAAAACATTCCTCTTCCAACAAGCGCACATTAAAAAACTATTATTGCTCCCAAAAAGCATTATCTAATTAATTTTAAGGCACTGAGTGTAGTGTCACTTCATAGCTTTTTAATACGGTGAAAAAACACTCGACTCCCTCGTGACGCTCAATGTCACTGCAAGGGGAACACCCCAATTAAACTTTGCAAATTGTGTTTGAAAATATAACAAAAAAATGTAAGGGGATGTGTCTGCAATGATTGTATAGTCATTGAAATATACTAAGTGTGGAGTAGAATATTGATAATAATTATAGTAACGCAGGTGTAATGACCTAATATTTGTCTTGTTAATTAATTGTTGTGCCGTGTTTTATTATTTAAACTTTGATAATATGGAAATACTTAATTTTCTGATATAAATGAATTATTGTTATGATTATAAATGCGAATGTGAATTTGTTTGCGACATTTTACGCTTTAACTACGCCACAGATTGTCACGAAATTTTGCATACACATTATCAAGTGTAGGTATAGAATAGGACAAGGGTACCTTTCATCTACAAAAGTACTGTACCCAAGGGATGGAGGAATATTCTATGGACACCGTTGCAGTTCACTAACAAATAAATTGTCATGGCAACAAGAATTACAGCCACAATTTTAATGGGTGGCTATCATGGTTAGTTAGTTCCATCTTCGCTAGGTGGCGCTACGTGTATTTATTTTTCGGTGGAGGCTATTATATAATATACAGCACAGTATAGGCAAGTCGGTTTATTTCCGTATACACTTGGTGGTGGTGCCTGTCTGTTCTTCTATTAGACAATAGAACATACATTTAAATATATTTATGTAATTGTTCTAAAGCAGCCAGATAGTCTCATTGTATTAGCACGTAGTACGAACATTTATCATTAGGTACTTTGAATGCAAAAATTATAACAATTATAATGTGCCAACTTCATAACATAAATATCCTTTTTTATTGCGAGCGAAGCCGCGGGTAGAACCTAGTATAAATATAAAAGTCAGTTGAGTGTTAATTCTTTTTTATTTACGGCCTTAAATATGAAGAGATTTCCATGATATTTGGTAGTTTAAGGCACCAACACAACTATACAGGTTATCGTTTATAATTCACATTATTGGATCATATTAAATTACCGCGTAACCGAGCAACCGCGTGGAAAATACACTTGAATATAAGTCGTCATTTTCCCATAACAGCTATACGTGTTAATAAATTCGTTATCAAGATGTGAAGTCTATACTTCCTCTATACTCTTCAAAGGGGTAGCCGTTGTTTGGAAGAAGAATCTAGTGCCGACTACTGATGGTGGAAGGTCGTTAAAGGCAAATATATCGAGGAAAGGCCATAAACCTCGGCAAAGTTTTCATTACCGAGGCTTCCTTAACCGTGTAGGAACATGACTTATGGCGTCATAATTATTTTTGATTTATGAAGGAAGGATACAATACAATACTAATTATTACACACGAACGTAATAAAAATAAAACGAACACCCAAATTCTTCATAGTTTCAAATATTATAAAATAAATATAAACGGAGATTCTATGTTATAAAACAATTTCCTTCAGGCAACCTTAGGTTGAACAAAATTTTACTTAAGAGAGTGGGTTGGAGTGCTGTGAAATTAAGTGTCAACTTTATAATATTACAATATAAACATATATAAATATAATAATAATATCAGCTTATAATTGTCCCACTTTTCGGCTTGGGCCTCCCATTATAGGGCGAATGGACAGTATACCCGCCACGCTTGTCCAAAGGCGGCTTGGTAGGTTTGACACATCGGTTATCTCGATGTGCAGGTTGCATCACGATGTTTTCCTTCTCCGTTATTAGCAGGTGGTAATTGTAACAATATGCACATTAGGTCAGAAAACTGCTTAAGCGGTGCATGCGTTCCAGCCAGGATCGAACCCGCGCCCTTTGGGTGAGGGACGCGTGGGCTAGCCATTACGCTACCACGACTTACTATATACTATACGTACTACGTACGTATGTATGTACGTACTATACCTACTATGTACTATACGTAAATACTTAATATAAACGCGGTGTACAGTTAGATAGTGTGCTTATCATTAATCTGTTGAAACGGTGACAGACAGTGCCAGAGTAAAAAAACCCTTATTTCAACCACAAATAAATTTAAACTTTCTTCCGTATATATGTAACGACGAGTAAAAGATATTCAATATATCACCATATCGGTTGGTTTAATTTCCTTTATGACTAAAATTTTGTCGATATCCGCGAGACTTTGAAATATTGTTGAAGATAAAATATAATATTATGAGTGAAACGAGTTGATCAATTTATTATTTGATTTGAACTTTTGTTTTCTTTTAATATATAATTCTTATGTGTCAAAACATTTATTAAATATTTCTATATTAAGAAGAATTGCAAATAATGCGTAGGGGGCCAAAACACCGTCCGTTGTGACGTTCTCAAAACGCTTGGATTATTTGTGTTTCATATTTACTTACAGATAGATATAAATGTGAAATTGGGTGAAATGGAAATACGAATCGATACAAAAGCTTGGATAGAAAAAAAATCTAAACTTACCTCTGAAAATTTCGAAATTTACATGGATATCCTACATGACAATGTATTTCGATATGATGTTTCGTATAAATGTTACTTAAATGATAATAAAAGTCTTGGTCTAGCTAATTTGTATATTTGGGGTTTTATTTAGATGCAATCAAGATTTTTCTAAATTCCGCTTATTTAAACCCAAGTGCAATTTATTTCGGAGCAGCATCAACATAATGCCGCCATATGCATAAGAATTGGACTAAAACTGGTCTAAAATGGAGTTAAATTCAAGTTAAATTTTGATTAAAATTTGGCTAAAAATAGATTCAAATTTGACTGATAATTAACGAAAATTGGCCTAAAATTAGGCTAATATTGGACTTACATTGGACTAAAAATAGTTTAAAAATTGGTCTAAACCTGGATTAAAATTGGACTAAAATAGGGCTAATTTTAGGCTATATTGGACTAAAATTGGGCTGTATTTTAACAAATATTAAAATTGGGCTTTATGTTCACTAATTTCATATATATAAGTTTTACGAGTATCTATGCTGTATAATATTGTCATCGATATTATTGAAATTTTGGAGGAAATTTAGAGGCTGACATTTTGCTCTACATTGCTTATTATAAAAAAAGTATACATTTAATTACAAGTGAAGTATAGTTTTTAAGCAGGATATGCATTAGTGTAGAAAGTCTCAACTACATAGTTAAATATGATTTTACGGTTGTTACAAAATCGTCCTCTAACATATATAATAGGTCCAGTTTTGATCTGGTGCCTATTTGCCTAAGATTATAAAAAACTTATAGATAATAAGGATCAATTAAATCCATAAATTGCTAGAAGTCATATTATCAAGATCATGTAATTAGAAGACCCATAACGCTTTTAAAGTGAAACTTCTTTAGAATCGATGTGATTTGAAACTCGATGAAACGATAAAGCGACACTAAAAATAGATAAACACATAAATCCATAGGACTAAGCCAGCGAGAGAATGATTATGTTTAATAATTTAAACACTATGTTCATACAGATAGTGTTGGAAATGTTTTTAAGTTTTTCGTTAATACTTCAAATTTCGTGTTTTCAAGCATAATATATTTAAATATATTATAACGACATAATATATGAAAGGTGACGTTAGGAAATTTAGAACCCCACCCACCCCTTGTCACACTTTGTTTTACTTTTACTGCATGTGAACTGCACACACACAAACACAACTTTTTTTACATTGATCATAATAAGAATGTAAAAGAAAAATGTATTTAATTAACCTGTTCCAAGTAGAAACCGTTATAATTCTATAAAGTGGGTACTAATAAAAGGTCTTTTCAATTTATTGACTGTATGATTTACTATTAAATATTATCTGTATTTTATAGTCTTCTAGTAAACTTAGACAAAACCTATCTATGGTTCAAGGTTGTATTGCGTTTAAAATGTGAAAAAAACCAAGGGGTATTATAACTCGGACCAGGTAATTCCGAAATAGTAATTTTTAAAATTTTTGTTTGTCTATCTGTTAGAGCATCACGTGAAAACCACTGAACGAATTTAAGTGAAACCCGATATAGAGCTAACTTATATCCAGGGGCGTAACTTTTTATCCCGATAAATGACGTTGTTTACATGGGATAGACGAAAATAGCGAATAAGATGACGCTGCAAACACGTCTTCTTTAGATACTATTGAACGTATAAGAGTGAAACTCGACACAGTGCTGGCTTATAACGCGACTTAGCACTTAGAATGCATTTTATCCCAATAAATGAAGTCGTTTCCATATAATAGACGGATTAGCAAAATAGATGGCGCTGCAATCGCGTTTTTTCAATTCACTAATAAAAACCTACGCAATCATAAACAACATATCATTCATTCATTGTATTACTTCAAATCAGGTTGGCTGCGACTCGCCTGTATTTTCTGCTGGGCAGGTGTATAGACTATATCGGCTTAGTTTCTTTGTTATTATTATAAGTAAAAAACCGAATTAAGTTTCTATGTAAGTGAAATAATTAATTAATCTGCCTAGGATTTGACACGCTGCGCCGCTTGCTACGTCGCGGGGGAAACTCTAGTTTATAGTATAATAAATCTGTGTCGAATTTGTACAATGAATGAAATGAGAAGAAAAAATTAAAGGGGCTAATTCCGAAACACAATTTTTAGAATTTTTGTCTGTCTGTCTTTTAGAGCATCACTTGCAAGCTACTGGCCTTGTAGACAAGTGGCATTAGCGCTTAACGTATAAAATAGAAATTATATGGGAATAACAATCCGTTATGCTAAATATTATGTCATTCCCATACATTTTCACTCTATTCGTTTAGTGCTAGGCCTGAACGGATATAAATGAAATTCGTCTCAAGGCTAGCTATGTCCGGGCGAAAAAGATGACGCTGCGGTTGCGTTTTTTGGTGTCACCATTTCAATTCACTAACAATTATGTCGGTGTCATCGCAACGCGAACAAAGTTTCCTTGGCACATATCTCTCTCTCTCTCTTTTCTTTCACCATATCACCGTACCTTGGTACATATTATTAAAAATATAATCTCTCTTCTCTTTTTTTTTTATTGCAGGAGATCAGCAGACAGGCAGACGGCCCACTTGATGGAAAGCGGTTACCATCGCCTATGGACATTTTCAACACCAAAGTTGCTACAAATGCGCTGCTGCTCTCTTAAGGGAAACTGGAACCTGGTCACTAATGCCGGATCACAACTCAAGGTTGTTATGGCGACATACTTTAGACCAGGGGTGGCAGCCATCCAGTCGGGCAAATACTCTACCACCTGGCTGTGGGTTATTAAGTCGCCTCTTACGACAGGCCGCCCGGCCGCAGGAAATTGTATTCCTTCTCCGTTCCTGCACGGATAAAACGTGTTTCACCGTCTCCCAATCATTTATGAATGGCACGATATGTCTTTTCCTTCCATATTCGTCTATTCTGGTATATATCCTCTGTCACACCACAAATCATCATGTTATCCTTCAAACAATTCATCTACCTCTTTTCTGGTCTACCTTTAAATTTGTATCGGTCAATCTTCCGGTTTATCATTATTTTTGTCACGTGATTTTCATTCCTTCTCATAACATGCCCATTCCACCTTAGTATCCATCCTCACAATTTTTCAGTCGCTTTCAAAGATCCCCTTATGTACTCCTATGAGTTAATTATAAATATAATATTATATAATAATACTCGTACACTAATTGGGCATATTCAGTGTATGATAATGAACAGCGGTTTATTTCAAACCGTGATACATAATATCTCGTGGAAACGGAGTTGTTAATTTCATTTATTAACGTGTTAATATAATAGGCATATTAGCCCATAACCATTTCACTATTGGACTCGAGCCTCTATCTTCTTGGAGAACAGACGGTATACTTGCCACGTTTGTCCAATGCAAGTTGGTGGGTTTCACACGATGTTTTTCTTCACCGTATGCACGTAGTAATTACAACAATATGCACATTAGGTTTAAAATACTGCCGAAATATTGCACGCTGCCTAGCCAGGAGTCGAGGCCATTGAGATGGGACGCGAATGCGATAGCCACTAAGCTACAAAGGCTTTTTTGTTAAAAACGAAAAAAAATGTTTACTTAGGTATTGTAGTGTTTTTTATTGCATGAGTTCAGCAGACAGGCAGATAGCCCACCTGATAGAAAGCGGGATAGTGCTACTAATGTCACTAACTATATTAGGTATATTAGAGAAAAAACTATTTCACTATCACATAGTAACTGCTCATTATGTTCATATAGTTTGGTATACATATCTTTGTATATATAGTACATACCTATGGTATGGAACCTGTACAAACCTATTTGAACATATTCTTTTAGTGTTTTTTTTTTAAATTTAAATGTTTCTTTTTTATTCCTTTCAATATGTTTTTCTCAATAATAATAATATATTACACAAAACATTTAATTTTTCTTTAAGTTAATTTAAATTATCTAAACATCGTTGTTATACAGAACCTTTGCCTGCTTGATAAAATTTTAACATTTTTACGTGGAAATGGATAATTAAAATATATTCCTTTTACATTTTATTTAAAGATTAACTAAAAAGCAAAAATTAATATTTTTACAACAACTTGAAGTCAATAAACATATTTTGTAAATTTCTTGTTGTTTTTTTATGGTTAACTTGGCATTGCCTTCAAGATGTAGAAAATATTAGTTTATTGCTAGTTTTTTTTATATATTTTACTTTTAATTTACGTTTATAGTATCCAATAAAAATGAAACTTATATCAAAACTATCCTGAACTGTACTGAATCTAACGCAAAAAGAATTATCAAAATCGGTTTCTAAACAAAAAGATATGGCTGAACATAAATATATATATATATATATATATATATATATATATATATATTTATGTGGGAAATTGAGAACCTCGTTTTTTTGAAGTCAGTTAAAAACATAGCAACGATTCTAGACTACAAATAACCTAGGCTCATAATTCGAATTTAAAATAAGAACAAATAACAAAACACTTACTTGTAACCCATTTAGATCCAATTAAATATCACACAAAAGAAAAGAAGAGCGAAATAATTACAGAGTATAAATACCTGGGCATTACTTTCCCGCGCTGTTTTAATTTGAAAATGGAACCTAGCTGCAGATGCGAAGTACTTAGCAAGTGCCTGCTATTGTACGGTTAGATACAAAAGGCTGTTCAACAGTTCGTGGCTTGTAATAGTCTGAAACCTACTAAATTGGATCGCGCTATCAATGCTGTTTGTGGCTCGTGGAAAGTGGAAGTGGTTGTGCATAACCAAAACTAGTTTTATTTTATTTCCTTAATAGAATATACTCGTGGTATTGTAGATAGTTTTTATTATGTGGTCGAATATGGTTGTTTTATGTGTAATGTGTGCGAATGTGTTTTATTATATTATTTTATTGGCGCCTTCTTTATAACGTGTTTTAGCGTATAGCTATGACTTTTTTATCTGGTTTGTGTCGTATACTTAATGAGATTTACAAAGAGTTGTGTGCGGCCTCATTATCTTTGAAATTATGATCATTTATGCAATTAAAATAATAGTATAATGATTAGATCTACTGAACTAGATTGTAACTGAGTATGATTTAAAGTTGGACTTTTTAGCGTGATGTTTGTAGGCAAACTTTTTATCAACAGTTTTATCGAAAAAGGATGTTTTTAAATCTTATAAACAGTGATCAATATTGTTTTTGAGTAAGAATTGTGCCTTTATATAGAAAATCTAGACTATTTCGCGAAATATGACTATTCTTGTCCGTTTCACTTAATTTTTAGTTTTATTGCGAATTTATTACTAAACATTATAATTTCTTATTGTTCTATTGTAATACTTGTGGGTAGTTGTGTATATTACTCGACTCATTTTGTCGCCTTTCGATATAAAAGCGAGTGGACGCAGCGCCAAAAGATTATTCTTACTTCAATTTTGGATGGATGAAATTGTCATTAATAGCACTCTAGGGTAGCTAATTATAGTGCGAGAATCATAGCTTAAAATTAATTATAAGTACTTCAGGGAAGCAGGCTTTGTTTGATAGTCAAATATAACAGAGTTCTACGTGTTTTGTTGTATAAAACCCGCAATAATACTACACATAGAATATGCCTTCTTGCCAAATTGAATCCATATAGGCCAAGTCGTTTTTGACAAATGTTTGTGTCGTATCTAAACAGACGGACAGAGAGAATTGAAAAATTATTTTGATATATAGATCGATAACACTTTACTGTACACCATTATAGAAAACTTACTAACTAGTATTATTTCATAAAACCATCTAAATTTCTAAAACATTATTTCGTGAATCACCTACTTTTATGGATGTTTCTAGAAGCATCCGTTTGTTCTATCCCTATGGATAGGGCACCCGGATGTTTGTGTTTCGGCGTTCGAGTCACCATGGCTACCTAATTAGATGAAATATGATCGCTATTGTGTTCTATATCAAAAAATATTGCTCCACCAACTCAACAATATCAAATACACAAGCAATACCCCTTTTGATATCTTTGAAAATAAATAATTGTACAAAAACGAAAAATCTACTAATTTACAATTAATCAATAATAATACATACATACATACATACATAATTTCACGCCAGTTCCCTTGCGGGGTAGGCACGAACAACAGAGTGCCATTTAGGCTTATTCTTACACACCTCACTTGCCTCTTTGACATTCATAACTCTTGTCATGCACGCTCGTCTGTTCTTAAGGCTCCTGACATCACCTTCTGCTAGTACACGATCAATTTGATCATGGAAGGTGTGTCGTGGCCTTCCACGACTTCTGCATCCATCCACTTTTGCATTGTATATCTGTTTAGTCATTCTTTCATCATGCATTCTTTCCACATGCCCGAACCACCGGAGTATTCCTTTCCTTACCTTCACCCCGACACTCTCTTTCAGACCAACTCTCTTTCTTACTTCGGTATTACGAACGCGGTCCGCGAGCGTCACTCCGCAGATTTTGCGCAGTGCTCGCATCTCAACCGCGTTTACTCTACTTTCATGCTCTCTCTTCCATACCCAACTCTCGCATCCATACGTGAGCGTAGGTACCAGCACCGCGTTGTGTATGGCGAGCTGGGCCTTCTGGCTGAGGTTCTTAGCGCTTAGAAGTTTATCTAACGCTCCATTCACACTATTCCCCAAATTAACTCTTCTTTCTATATCAGCGGTGTACCTTCCATCTCTGCTAAAAGCACATCCAAGATATACAAACTCATTCACTTGCTCTAGCATAACATCATCGACCATTATCCTTGCATTCGTTCTGGTTTCTTCTCTTTCAAACACCATAACCTTTGTTTTCTTCGCATTCAAATGTAAGCCTCTCGCCTGACAGTCATCTTTCATCATTGTGACTAGTATTTGCAGTTCTGATGGCGATTCGGCTAAAAGCACGGCATCATCCGCATAAAGCAGGGTGCTTACAACTAGATCACTCATCCGCACCCCAACATCCATTAATCTTATTCTCTGGAGACAATCGTCCAGGTATAGGATGAACAGCAAAGCCGACAGCACGCAGCACTGGCGGACGCCAATATTGACGTCAAACCAGGGCGACAGGCTGCCTTCCACTCGCACGCATGCCATACAGTCCTCTTAAGTGGACTGCACAGCACGCGTCAATTGGCCATTAATCCCATATCCGGGCAATATGTCCCAGAGCTCCTTCCGCACAACCCTGTCAAATGCTTTCTCTAGATCCACAAAACCGCAGAAAACCTCCCGGCCCATAGCCAGCTGCTTCTCTACGATATTGCGGAGAGAGAAAACTTGATCCATACATCCCCTTCCATTTCTAAAGCCACCTTGTGCATCCCACAGTAATCCATTGGATACAACTCTCATTCTCTTTTCAATAATCTTCGCATACACTTTAGATGCTGTGCTGAATATCAATAATAATAAACACACATATTGTATATGCATAAGCTAAACAAATTGCTCTTGTGTTATAGGTAATATACAACGGACTACTCTGGGGCCGTTCCCAGGCACCCAGACCATAGTAAGTAGATGAAAGTGCTTTTACAAAATTTACAATGCCAGGAATCGAATCGGAGCCGGAAGAGGCTTAGCCCTTGGGAACTGATGTATGATATGGCTAAGCTACCTATTGACTCCATTATATTAAGGAACATTGTTATGATATACTAGGATATGCCCGCGACTTCATCCACGTCGGACATATTGTTTTAGTGTAAGTGGTATTGAAATCAGCTGATCGTTATGTATACTAACAACTCCAAACAGGTCGGGAAAAATTCCGCGGGATTCCCGGAATAAAAAGTATCACACATTTTATAAATTTGGTATTGATCGGTGTAAAAGTCACATTGGAATTCTATTTTTTTATAATCTGGCTATTTTAAATCATTCCCAGAAAAATTCTCAGGGTAAAAAGTAGCGCAGATTTTAAATTTAAGAATTTAGTTTAAACCGCATCGAAATCGGCCCCGTAGTTTTTACGTAAATTTGGAACAAACAGATAAACCGACAAGAAATCTAAAAAAAGTGCATCGTGTTCTCCATTGTTTATATAGACTAATCCAGTTGCTTCTTAAAATATCTTCAACGTACAGAATTTAATAATATTGTAGATTTTCAAGATAATGTATTGAAAAAAATATTTCAACCCTTACTTATATGTATGATGGCCACCTCCGATCACTGCCGTTTCGTGATTTCATTAATTAATTATTCATGTAGAGCCATGTGGACTGCACCTCTCTATCAAATTTCATCCAGGAAGACCCAGTAGTTTCCGAAAAATAACAGACGTAACAATTTCATAAGGATTGCGTTTTTTTCCTAAATGACTACGGAACCCCCCAATAAGGAAAGTAAGGCCAGAAATAGTTTTCTGGTTATAATATTGCGTAGGATATTATAACCTATAGAGCGCAGACGTTGCCAAACGTTATTGAACTAAATGGCTAAAATTAGATAAATTTAAATTACATATATTGTTCTAGAATTCCAAATAAAGAATAAAGGGCCATTTACATGGAGACAGTTTATCGAACGTTTTGGGGCGATAAGTTTATACTATTTTCGTAAGAGATACTCTTCAGACAATAATCGTATGGACATGTTTACATTGAAATAAAAAACAAAAACTCGCTTACGAGTTATCATACGATAATCGTAAGGTAATTATCGCCAAGAGTTTTGTGTATATACTACGGCACAAATCGCATTGAGTTATTTGCCTACGATTTCTGGACTCGTCTAAACTAGATCTTGTATGACATTTTCTCAAGTTCATGCAAGTATCGCACAACTCACTTTGAACCGATTTGTTTGTGAGACTTGCCATTCAAGCTCGGTGTACTTTTTGTAATTAATATGAAAATTGTAACTTAGCAACACGGAACATATTTTTAAATGTCTCTTCATATGCTAGTTGTATTTCAAGACAACGTATTTGAGGCTTTTAAAGTGTTTCTTCTTTCTATTCATTTTTTAATCGACATCTTTTTTTCGCTTTCCTTTATTTAATACTTGCGACTGGTGAGCGGTGACTGGTGACTAGCTGAACTCGAAATACGACTCTTGCTTTCAAATTTTGTTTACATAGAGACGTCAATATTCAATGACCAGACGATTATCGCCCTTCCGCGTACGATATCGTATGTTTAGTTTACATGATCATATTTTTTTTCTTGCTTTTGACAATCGTATTTTTGAGACAAGAAACTCTCTCCATGTAAATGACCCTTAATTTAAATAAAATATACTAAATCATTATAATGTTGCCTAATTACGGTAACAGTCGAGTTTAGGACAATATGCAATGAGTTTACGATTCACAGTAATTTAAATAATACTTTCATTGTGCCTACAAAATTTGTAGTGGTTCTGTAGCTAAGGCACTCGGGTTTAGTTCAAATACGTAATTTCGAATTCTGGAGATAACATGCACTACGTTGGATATTGTTTTAATAGATTCATCCTATTTCAGAGTATCTAAAATTTATAGCTCTATGTTATATCTGTATATTCGCTATTGTCTTGAAAATCTAATATTACCCCTATTAGATTTTCAAGACAATGGTGAACCGGTTAAGAAAATCTAGCTATAATAGAATACAATTAGTTAATTTATTTTAAAATAACATTGTCACAAAAGGCTACTTAATTAAAATGAAGAGTACCTAACTCTCTTCCTTATTAGAAACTTGAGTCGATTCTAAGAACATTTTTTTCCTGTTGTAATAATCACGCGCATTGCACGCGTGAATCAGCTAAGCAGCTGACGTTACATAAATTTGGTCGCGTTTCCTTACTACCACATACTATTAAATGTCACCCTAGGGGCCTGCGTACCCCACTCTGAGAAACCTTGTGCTATTTAATATGTGTACAGGAAGGAGTGTTGGGAACATATGATTTTTGAGCCATAAGGTTCATTGTGTACAGTAATTGTATAAGCCTGTAACTTTTCTGACGGTGTACTTCTAGCTACTTCGCAATCTAGCTGCCTTGTGTCTCAACGCGTTATCGTTGTTTATAGGCGATAAATTAGTACGAAACTATCTAATAATTTCCGTATCTAAAACGCATATCTAAGGCCTTTTTTCTGTTTATTTGTTCGTCATTATCAGGAATTTTGCAAATCAAAATTACCGATTTGAGAAACCCACAAATTCTGCTTGAACAGGCGTAGTTAATAAACAGTTGATTCTTTGAAATGAGGCTTCTTTTCAATAATACATTTACAGCTGATATAAGAAATTTATTACGGCTGTGGTAGCGTAGTGGCTAGCCCACTCGTCCGAAACTCAAAGGCCGCGGGTTCGCAAAACATGCATCGTTTAGGCAGTTTTCTGATGCATATTGTTACAATTATCATTTGATAACGGTGAAGGAAAATATTGTGACGAGCTCTGCACATCGAGATAACCGATATGTCAAACCCGCCAATCCACCTTGAGCAAGCATGGCGGGTATACTGTTCGTTTCTTTATAAATGGGAGGCCCGAGCCCAGCAGTGGGATGTTTATTTGCTGTTATAATCATTATTATATAAGAAATTTACTTTACTTATGTAAATATATTTTGTTTACATTTAATTTTACAAAGTTGTTCACACTTAACTCATAGCGTTTTTTTGTCGGGTGTTTTGCCAGCCCTCTTCGTCCATAAATAATCGTGTCGGACCTCGTTCGCTTATGAGTAAGTATGGATGTTGGGCCTGAAGACCCTCACCCCGCTGCCCCCCCCCCCCTCTTTACATACATATCGTGACTCCAGCTTTAGTCGGGTGCGACAACCGACTAGGGTCAATAGAGGCGCCGATACTTGATTAAAATACAGCGCCCGATACCCGAAATGTGGGAACAAGCTGTAACCTAGGATGTCTGGAGGATATTGCTTACTATACGCGACAAGACCGCCGATAGTTCTAATCTTTACTAAAGATTCTTTAGCTGTGATCAATGTTGATGTTGTACTTATGTACTAACAATAGATAATTGTTTATTTGTCTCTTTGAAAGTTTGTTTCGCTTTGAAACGATTTGCATTCAAAATTTGAGGAAAAAGATTGTTTTTTTTTAATAATTTATATAGGTGTATGTTTTTTATTGATATTTTGCATGCTTACCGTGAATACACCTTAATTTCCCAGTCTAGCGCGGACGAAGTGGCAGGCATGGAAAGTTGTGCAAACTTTAAAGTTTTACATATGAGTAAGGAAGGATTTGTAAGTCGGTGACGATACTAATGTAACAGATAGGCGGTTATTAGTTGTGACATACCGTGGGATCAATTAGATGTGGTTTTAGCCTATTGCAGATTTCACTTTACATAACCAAGCAAATAAGTAATAGAATCCCGTTCTTTACGATTGTATAACGTTCTTATCGCTAAAAGATGTGTTTACGGACATTAACCCTGTTTACGCGTTGAATGGGAAATGGAAAAATAACCATTTGCATAACGAGTTCGTATGCAGATTGTAAGGATAACGTTGACTTGGTCAGAGCTAGGGTTACAATATGAAAATATATAATTCTGGAATATTAACGTAATTTCTACAATTTCTTGTAAAATACAATAAATGTTTAAATGCGAAAGTACCTTTAAAATGTAGTGAGTTTTTTAAATTTAAATTAAACCGCCAAGGCCCAAAATTCGTGATATAAATAATAAATAAATAAAAATATAAAATTTTATAATTTGACTTCCATATGTTTTGCATTCAGTTAAACGTAAGACATCAAATATTAAAATGATGGATGAGTCGGTCATTATAAATAATTTCCTCCGATTACTGTTAAATTGAGTAAAAGCGGTGCAACAAACTCACCGCAATATATTTTTTCTTTAATATTTTATATTACCTATATATTATGTAAGTATATTTTGAACTTGTGTAAGTTTAAAAAAAAGTAGTTTACATGTATATTTTCTGAAGGAGCGTGATAGCCTTAGATCATATAAACGTCTATAACTCAATGGTGATAGCGCATGGATTGAATTAATTATTTTTTAAATAAATTAATTAATTTCGTTAAATTTTAATTCGTCATTTTTAAGATTTTCTGCATGTGCAACACAAAATTATTCAATTATATATGTCACAAGGATGAATGGTCTGCCTGGTCTGTATTAGCGCCATCTTTGGACATCACAAAACATTACTTGCGTTGATGTCGTCAAGAAACATTTCCAAACTAGTTTTCTCGCATCTCTACCAAGATAAACTTCATGATAGGCTATATAATAACTAGATGGCGCTTAAGGCTTAAGCCACCAGTCTAAAAAGGTTCAAGGTAATATATAATTTTCTGTAAGTGAACACTATTTTGGGTTTTGAGGAAATAAATTTACAAAATCTAAGTAGATTTTTTCTGTTTCAATATTTTTGTCATTTACTAATTTTATAATGTTGTTTGATACCTATTAGTACATTATCAATGATACAGAAGGCGATAAATAATCAATAGATTTTTGAAATGCTATTTATCTTGAACGGGAATCGAATCCGCTGATTATGAAAAAATAGCTATATTATTACACCAACTTATAGATGTTCAGTTACAGCAGAAATATTTCATTTTTTCCATATTGGATAAAATTATGTGTAGTCAAAAGACCGGCGCAATTTGACGTGTCATTAATAGAAGGAAAATAATAAAACATTTAGTTAAAAATCAACTTTCCAATCTCTTAATTTATCGTTTGATATTCCTTACAAAATTTGACCCTTACAAGCTAAACTATGGGTTGATGTAATATGTGTTGTGTATTATATAGCATAATTAATTTTTCAAAAATCTATCTAGAAGAAATCACTTTAGTTTTCATCAAAATCAGCCTGAAAGTCCTTTAAGTATTTTTCGCTATATCTTATGGTTTCGAATTTAGCCATAAAGTCCCATTTGGAAAATTCAGCTATTGGTATAGTCATAATAGTATAGCCATTTCCTAAGAAAGTAGGAGTGAACTATTTAGGCCTACCTTTACCTTCGTTATTGGAATCCTGAAATGTATCTGAATATAATATAGATAAACTAGCTATACCCGGCATGAGTTGCACCGCTACTACGTAAAGCATTATTTTTGTATATTGTGTTATTGAATCAGAAATTCTCGCGGGCGTCCTCAGAATACCCTACCAAAGTTTCATCACAATCTGATCATAGAGGAACAAAATACAAATGTTATTTTTATTAATATAGATTACGTTGGGCAAATAGTGCCTAAAAATTGCACTTATGAATTATGTACTTTTCAGTAATCTTAATTAACGCCATCTGTTTTCATTACGAGAAAAATAATACTTGCGGAGGCATTGCACAAGAATACAAGACTGAAAATTGAAACATAAGGAATGTTGGTCAAACTTTGTGTTGAGTTCACAGTAACTAGATGGCTCTTTATAACTTTTAGTCTTCAAAGATTCACACTGGTGTGCGTAGATATGTAACCGGCGGTTAAAATAAAATAATCGCTGTTTAGTCATATAGTTTTAGTGATTATTTTATTTTAATCATCGGTTAAATGTCTATGCACGTCAGCGTTAATAGTACAATTTTTAAATATGATAGTTATTGACAGTTTTGCTTAATACTTAAAACAACATACTATAGTCATAGTATCATTTAATTAAAGAACTTGTTACTTATTATAAATATGACACCCTTTGAAATGCAATTAATATTACGATCACACTAGTCTTATAAATTAAAAATGCTGATTCTGCAACACTCAGGTGAAGGCTAATCGTAGCTCAAATATAATATAAACAAAAGTTTTAGTTGTATGACTACATTACATTTATATATTTAATAATTTTTCAGTTATAATTATAATTTTTAATTATAATATAACTGAAAATTCAACGCAGCGGTTCTCTAGAACGTTTAGTCCGCGTACAATAATGATCTGGAGAGAACTTCCCGCCGAGGTTTTTTTCCCTCTGCGCTACGACATGGGGTCGTTTAAGCAGGCGTTATAAAATTTCTTAGAGGCCGGCAACGCCCCTGGTGTTACAAACGTCCATAGGCGACGGTGACCACTATCCATCAAGTGGGCCGTCCGCCTGTTTGCCTGCTTCAGGCAATAAAAAAAAATAGTTTATAGAGAATTCAATCTTTTGATAGCAAAATCTGCTCATAATTAATCATAAATTGTTGTACCACAAAGTAGTACGTATGCTATTATTACTTCTATTATTTCATTCTTCATCTTCATACTTCTATTATATCATGCTTACTAATAACTAAATGTATGCGTATTTGTCCTTTCATTAAATCTGTTTTCTTTTATGGACATATGTCCAAATACAAATTATTTAAAAAATATCGAGGGTTGAAAGGCTATTTGTTTTAAGCGACATTTTGTGTGAGACTTAACACTATGGGGTTTTTTATCGTAATATCTCAACTTAAAGAAATATAAAGAACCTGACATCTAGTTTCAATCTATGGATGTTTTTTTTTAAGTATTGTAAACATTTCGTTAGTGATGTGTTTTTATGGGTCATTTGAAACTTCAAACTTTTCTCCCGACAATTTTTAAAAATGTCGTTTAAAACAAATAACCTTTCACCCATCGATATCTAGGCCCATTGCAAATTTTGTTTTACATAATAGATAATAAATATTAGTCCATAAACGTCCCATTGTAGGGCTTAGGTCTCCCAATTTTCTGGAGGGAAAAGACAGAATTCCTACCAAACTTATCCAAGGCAGCTTGGAGATTTAGTCGAATGCTACGATAATGGGACCAAATAAAATTAAGCAGCTTTAACAATATTTAAAATTTAGAATCAGTTAAAATGGATCAGGGAATTTCTGTTTTATTTAATATATGATATATATGTTTGAAGAATGATATTATGAAGGTAAGTAAATATACATAGGATTTGTAAGTTTGTTTAAAATATTAGGTTAAATGGAAGACGGCTCGTTCACTGATCTACTTAATTTTTTGAGTGCAAGGTTTCTTATGGAAGGTCGCCTGTAACTTATTTTCAGAATGTGGTTAGAGATCTCATTTTTATTACATTTAAATAAATGATTCTTTTTTTATACTGTACTCTTACATATTTATTAATTTTTTGGATAATTATATCAATTGCGCGACAATATCGAATATTTTCGAATGAAGATTTGTAGTCACTAATGAATAGTGATGATTATATTTATTAAACATTATATATAAATTCTTTTGTTGATCACAAGATCTATCTTTTGTTATTTTACTTAACAAATTTTGGATGACTATCAACTTATTACATTAATAACAGATTACTGACTGATCTATGAAATAAAATACTCTTTATTTTACACCAACATGATTGAAAGAAAAATACATTAATCTTAAATACTGTAGGTAGTATGGGCGGCCTGGCCTTATTACTTAAAACAATTACAATTTGTCAAATTAAATAATTGTCTAAAATTTAAATACTACTTAAATAATTCTGGTTTGTTTAAATGACATCATTTCAATGAATTTATTTTCTTGCGATCCGATGGTAAGAAAAAAGCGACAAAAATTCCACCTGAAAATACAAATCAATCTGTTAATAGCGCAGAGTTGTAAAACTACTCAATGAAGGGTAACCTAAGCATGCATATGTTTATTCTTTCTACGTTTACCTAGCCACTGACTTATTTTGTAAAACAAAGTCTTAAGATCCTGAGATTAACATGCTTGAAAGGTGATACAAAATTCTTTCGAGGCTAGCAGCACATTAAAAACATCTTTAGTGTTGCAAATGTATGTAGGAGATGGTAATTACTTTCCATCAGTTATGCTAGCTTAGCATATCTGCTGAAATACAACTGTAAAAAGGTACTAAATCTTCAATAACTAACGCATATACTATATTTAAAACAATTCTTTTTGAGTTGAGCCCTACCCCCGCATATCCTTTCAGTCTTGTGTTAACACATATTTGAGTTATAAACTCTTACAGATAGTCAAACTACAAATTTGGCAGTATGCTAGTATGTGATACAATAAATTGCATTGATTGCAGTGAAGTAAAGTTTATATTTATGAATAATATATATAAATTCAGCTTCCATATGAGGCTACAAAATTTATACATAACGCTCCGTTTTAACAGAAGAGTGTTTTTATTCCAAAGTTCCCACGAAAATGGGAAATTCCAAACCTTTTTTCAAGATTAAGATAAAAACAATTAGAACAATCATAAAACTGAGCCACAGCGAAGCGTGACTGAATTTAGTTAGTTATAATAATAATAATTAATGTGGATTTGTTCATTAGAAAACATACATGAAAATATTTCTGAATCTGAAACTATAACTTCCCCTTGGAAATGGAACAAAACGTTCACACGGATGGAGCTGCAGTAAAAACCCTAAATATTACGAGTATCAGGTCATTATCGCGTATTATTACAACATTTCAGGGTACGTACTAAAAACGAATACCGCCCAGCCAAAGAAGGTTAAGTTACAATAGTCAACTATAGTCGCACCAACTATGTTGACCCCACTGAGACAGGTTATCCTGGCGCACATCAAACCCAAGCTAGTTCCTAGGCCCCTGAAAAAATAATATAATCAAGGTATGAATAAAAGACTTGAATGCAATAACAATATTAAGTTGATTGGTATTACAATTTGATGACATTGAAAAGAAAAGATTTTTTTAATTTATAAATTTTAGTTGCATGGATATTTTTTGCAAACCAGCAATATATTTGCGATTATGAAATCTATAGGTTTATTACGCTAGTAGTACAAGGAATTATTTTACCTAAAAGGACATAACGACTATAATATCAGACCATAAAGACAGTATATCCATGATGCTTGTCCGAAACGAAATGGTGGGTTTGACACATTGATTATTTCAATAGCAGATCAGCTCGTGGTAATTGTAACAATATGCACATTAGGTCAGAAACGACCTAAGTGTGTATGTTTCCTGGCTAGGATGTAGACAGATATCATTTATAATGCCAATTTGAGACACAAGAGCGTTAGCCACTAAGCTACTACAGGCTAACAATATGTAATAAATTAATAATGACTAATATATAATTCATATATACATATAATTCATACCTATATGACGTTGGATACAAATCAACGAAGTAAGATGCCACATTGCCGACAAGGATTCCCGCTAACTGTATTAATATGAAGAAAATCATGCTGACAATAGGCTGGTAAATGAGATTCACAAGAACACAACTGATCCCTGATATACACAGTGTACTTATTAACACAATTTTGCGCCAACTTGCTAATTTTGAAGACAAGTAATTGACGATTGTGAAGAAAATACTAAAAGCCATTCCTGAGTAGATTGTGTTCTTTGATATTGTATCGTCACAGATTTCCTGAAATCAAAAATAAGTTTCATAAATTTCAAATTTCAATCTCAACAGTAGGTGACCTACATGCGATGCTGTGTAAACTTCAGATCCATGTACTGCGGAAAATATCGTATTATCGGGATATATACCGTACAACGGATACTGTATACAGTATCCTATATTAGTTTTAGATCAAATATGTTATGGAAAGTGCCATATTTAAAAATGACGATAATCCATTTATTCTCATGATCGGAAGAAGGAATAACCAAACATCGGAATAAAATTTATTCAAAAAAGTATAGATAGTGGCATGACAGAGTTTATACTCGTATGAAAAATTTAACAGAACTTAAAAGACTTATTTTAACAAAAACCAAAACTCTTTTCAAAGTGTGCAACAAAATTTTGTCTTTGAATAATTTTGCTCTATACTATTTCGCTCAACGGGCTACAGAGCGAGCTATGGTGGGTGTTTCTCTTATGGATAAAATTATAAATAAGGATATTCGTAAGAGAACCAAGGTAACCGACATAGCTCGCAAAATTAGCAAGTTGAAGTGGCAGTGGGCCGGTCACGTCTGCCGTTGGACCGATGGCCGATGGAGCACACAAGTTCTGGAGTGGAGACCGCGTCTCGGTAAACATAGTGTCGGGCGCCCTCCAGACCGATGGACCGATGACCTGTGCACGGTCGCTGGTATGCGCTGGATGAGGAAATCAGAGGACAGGGATTTGTGGTGCCTCCTTGGGGAGGCCTACGTCCAGCAGTGGACTGCGAAAGGTTGACGACGATACTGTTTCTTGAAGAAAATGGATAATAACAAAAAATACTAGTTAAATTATTCATCAATGTAAGTAGGGTTATTCTATAGAATATACAGAATCTAAACAATATTAATAATTACTTTCGAAAGTCTACTTACATAATCTAAATCCGGTGTGGATGTTAGGTTTGCAACAATTTTTTCACAGAAACTTGTATTCGTCTGCGACATCGATGAATAGAAGGAATTAACCATAGTTGGAAACCACATGAAGAATACATTATTGCTGAAATAAAGCAAACAATTGAAAATAATATACTTCTAACAAGTTATCCGTAGCTCTTGCTAACGTCAGTGTATCATCTCTTGTAGAAGGAGCAAGAAGATTTTACCCATACGTCACTGATTCCTTGGAAGATAGAATAGCTGCTGATGAGAGTTATATGATTCTACATACTATATATATAAGTATATGACCATCTGATCTTTCAATGATTAAGTCACGGTATAGTGGCCACTGGCCCTGCCTTAACAGCCGAGTCTATCACAGACTATCTATAGAACCTAAGGTAAGGTTCCATATTTGTACCATTTGGGGTTTAACCGTGAGTTTGTGGAGTGACGTCACTCATGACCAAAATCCTGGTTTACAATCTGGAAAAACTTCTCATAGGCATTGATCTGTAATAAATCTTAAGGTTTATTTAGATTTTATTTAGTTTTAGACTTTTATGACACGAACAATTGAAAACTGATCTGACTGACTGAGCCTAGCTGGCTAATAAGCTAATCATGAATTTATAAATGTTATCCGAAGCATTATCATCTTATTCCATTGTTGGTTACATGTAGCTAAAATTGATCGGTTATAAATCACCATTTGCCAGACAGCGTGCACTGCCTCCGATAGTTTACTGCGCCAACTATGAATATAATTTGCAATTACCACATGTTCACGGTTAAGGAAAACATCACAAGGAAACATGCACAATTTCACATTAAGATTGTCTATATATACGTGAAGCAAAAACTTTGTACCCCTTTTTACGAAAATTGCACCGACGGAGTAGTATGAAATTTCGCACACTTATAGTTTATATAGAGAAAAAGCGATGAATGCTAATATTTTTAAAAATTATGCATAAAAATACATTAAATCAATAAAAAAAAAATTACACACACTACCGTGTATTTGATACACGCACGCATATATACTCTTTTGTTTATTGTTAAAGTCAAATTAACAGTGTAGCTTTGGCGAAATCTGTGATTATAGAAGTATAGTCTTTGACATTAATTATTATGGTCGAATCGACCACTAGTCATAATAATATGCGAATGCAACTAACCCGCCTTGGTTATGTGTGGCAAGTAGGTATACAGTCTCTCCGCCTGAATCGAAACACATTCTTACCGATGAGATGCGTTTATGAGGTAATTATTTTATTTTATTTATAAAATAAGGATCAAAATACATTGTAATTAGTTTAGAAAACTAACAGAATGAAATAAACGGAAAAGCAGTAAAAAATAATCGCAGCTAGCTCGTAGTATAAAGAACTCTTTTCTCTATTGAACTCGTCCTTACTCTTGAGAAGTAAAAGGCTAACATTGATCTTAATGTCAATGGCATTAAAAGGCTTGTTTGGGCTTGTTATTCAAGTTGGGAATCACTATTATCCGCTTTTGAAAGCTGTGTATTGTTGTAGGTACTTCTCAAATTGGTATTTATTATTATTGACTTTTATAAAAATTCAACTGACGGAATATGTCTAGAGGATCCGGATAAGTGAAAGAATGAATATATAATACGTACTTGAAATATTTGAAGTAAACTTGGAAAAGGATTATGCGGTACAATAGAATTGGTAAACTTTATAATATTCATATTATAATATGTATAAACTGGGAAAAGGATTTAACTTGTTTTTTTACGGTTATAGAAATTAAGTATCATTGAAATTGTAAGCTACACTCAATGACATTAAAAGAATACGTTTTATGTCGAATAATGGTAGGTGTACTTTTTGAGGTACACAAGCGTAAAGTATGTAAGTAAAAGAAATGTATGATTCCACGACTGTATGATTAGTTTCTTTTTAACAGGCTTGAGATTGAAGCGATTATCACGAAATTCACTACCTATATAGGTATGTACAGAGCGACCGCCATGGAAAGCCTAGTTACTTATTGCTGTCGTGCTAAAATAAAAAATAAAAGAAAAAATCTAAAATAAGTAATATACATTTCTTACGTGCTTAAACAGACAGACATCAAGAAAAATAGCTGTATCGTTCTAAGAACTAGCGGCGGACGAAAGATTGGGATTACTTGTGCAACAACAGAATTCCAGAAATTAATTTCCTTCTTGTCGCCTTTAGCTTCAGAGGCTATCAGAGATTTTACCTGAAATTAAAATTAGCCCTAAAGACAAAAAAGCCGTGGTATACTTAATAGCGCACTCGCGTTCCAAACTCAATGGGGGGAGTTTGAATTTAGGCCACAAAGGACGCACTACTTAGATAGTTTTTAGACATAAAGTGAATACTATTGCTACAATTACTACGTGCTTATTTGGAAGGAAAACATCATTGTGAAATCTGCTTGTCAAAGTAACCGTTGTGTTAAACCTGCCAATCAACCTTCAACAAGCGTTGCGGGTATACTGTCCGTTCCCCTATAAATGGCCGCCCAAGCCCAGCAATAAGACGTTTATGGGCTGTTATTATTACGTTATTACACGAAAGACATAAGTTTAAAAACCATACACCTCTACAGCTATAAGTAATGGGGAAAAGAACAGGCGATACCAAGCTTTTGAATAAGCGTAATACCAAATTTGCTTTAGATAAGCGCAGCGATAGCGCAGGGCATGGGCCCTGGATTGAGGATTTATGTCCAAATAGGCACGTTTATGAGTTGATTTGATCAGTGGCGAAAAGGGCGATTCCTATATACTGAGCAAATAAAATGGTTACAACGCCCGTGTATCGTTTAAAAGACATGGACATAAATGTTGGCACAAAATACACACTGTTTAGAAAGTTTTCTAGGCTTAATGTGCAACGTGCGTACAGCGAAGGAAAATATTTACTGGAAACCTTTACAAATCCTCCATTCTGCTTTGGCGTAGCATAGCGAATATACCGCTTGGAATTGGACCAGCGTCCAACTTTTTTTTTTTTTTTTTTTTTTTTACCACAATCTTGCCTTATTTGGGGCGAAGATATGGCCTAGGATGGAGCACGCTTGCCTAGAAGGTACCTATTCACACGGGACTTGAAGACACCCAGGTTATATGTATCCGGAAAGACAGACTCCGACAGTGAGTTCCACTGTGGCATTTTACATTTTCATGGAGAACGATCCTAGGAACAGTACGGTGCTTATGTCCTTTTCCTACCATTGCGACGCTCGCACTTTAGTTTAGTTAACCCTATTTTCTAGAGACACTACTCTCAACGCAAGGGTTCTCAACAATATTTTTCTTGCGTACTTTAGGAATTTGAAATACGTTTCCAGCCAAGGTTATTTCTGCGCACTGCAATATAGCGTTTTGCAAAAAGGGAAGGTATCATAAAATTCTTTCGAAATGGGCAGCAACTTGTTCTAGGCTATAGGCGATGGAAACCACTTTCTATCAAGTTAGTAGTTAGCTTGTCTGGTATTCCAGTTACAAATATAAAAATATTCGTGGTAGTCGTGGTAACGTAATGGCTAGCCCACGCGTCCCAGACCCAAAGGGCGCGGGTTCGATCCTGGCTGGAACGCATGCACCGCTTAGGCAGTTTTCTGACCTAATGTTAATATTGTTACAATTACCACGTGCTAATAACGGTGAAGGAAAACATCGTGATGCAACCTGCACATCGAGATAACCGATGTGTCAAACCTGCCAAGCTGCCTTGGACAAGCGTGGCGGGTATACTGTCCGTTCCCCTATAGTGGGAGGCCCGAGCCCAGCAGTGGGACATTTATGGGCTGCTATTATTTTATTATTATATAAAAATATTGAAAAACTATCGGCCCAGCGCGGTTTCACCTGCGCTCTGTCCCGCTCCCGTGGTATATAGCGTCATGGTATATAGCTTATGACACTCCCTGTTAACGTAGCTTTCGAACAATATTTTTTTAAAATCGGTTTAATAGATCCAGAGATTACCCCCTACAACGTCACAAACTTACAAACTTTACCTCTTTATAATATTAGTATAGATTAGAATTACTATAATATTATTAGTATTAGTATAGAAGATTATACTAACCAAAGATTCGTCACTTTGTTTAACTCCGTAAAATTTCTTTAATATTTGCATTGCTTTATCAGTGTCTCCTTTATTGACTAGGAATTTAGGACTTTCTTCCATAAAGAATATCATAACAGCACCTAAGGCCAGCATCGAGGCCATTATGAGAGCGAATAGACGCCACGGCCTATATGTAATGCCTAGCCATGGTATCGGTACATTGAATTCCAGAGATAATATTCCAAGTGCTAGAACTGAAAAGCGTGTACACACTATCGTCAACAAAATTTCTTTAGCTTTCTGTAACTGTTAGTAGTAATGAGTGTTTAAATCAGCTACTTTAGTCTGACATATCAACTACTTTCTAGAATGATTGTGATTGAGTACTTACTAATGTTACTATTGAAGTTATTGGAATCTACCCTCGTAATGTTTTATTTTCTTAAATATACGTTATCTATAGTTACCATATTATTATATTGAACATAATAAACATATATATAATAAAGAATGTTCTAAATGAAATCTTTTCCAATTCTTAATCGTTCTTGCAGGTGTTTTATTTCCCCTTTGAATTTGAGTGATCTATTATTGGCGTTAATCTCTTTGTTCACACCGCCATAAGACGTCATAAAACCTTCTTTCTTCTGTTGGTATTGCATGCGAATACATGGAAGCTATTAAGCTGACCATGTAACGCTATCAAGAACCAATAGGCGGCATATTGCTAAGAGGCAATGTCTAATTTACAATTGGATGAGGGTCGGTCAGTCGGGAAATGCGCCAGTCGTATTCTGACTACGGACGAAGCATTCCCCAGTGCACTTTCGGAGCGAATATCTTATAAAGACGAGCTTTACGCGATTTATGTGATAACGATTTTCTGCCCCACAGTATGGTTTTCTTGTATTCGGCAAAACTTGTAAGAACTGTGAATTACGCGTATGAACTTCTAATAAACTTTGTAATAATTCCAACGGCATTTTTGAATTTACATACTACAAACTGCCCTACGAATTCGTAATAATTTCAATCGTACACAGTCTGGATATATTAAAAAAAGCTTAATTTTGATCTCGTCTTAAGCAATTTAATATCAGTTGGAATGTACAATTTTCATCTCTCATTTCTTAATAAAAGATGGAACAATATTCGTAAGCATACAATTAGTGTTTCAGAACCCGCGGCAATGTAGAGGATGAAAAAACAATTACCGTAACAGATAAAATCCGAAGCTAAGTTGAAGCTATTCATTATAAAAATGTATTTATTTCTGTTTTTGCTGTTTGTGCATTCGCCTAAATACGTGATACTGAGCGTGATTGATGCTGTTGAACTGGAAAAATACGGAAATATTTAATAAGAACCTGGTTTCCTCACATTAACTTCAATTTTTTAGAAACCGAGAGTAAAATGTTTTACGTTTATTGTTCATATTCGGTCTCCACACTACCTATTGTACTGGATTTCACTACAATCGGTTCATATTGAAGACCATAAGGAGTGACCACAATAATATAAAAAAATCCAAACGTTTAAACGAACTCTATTTTATGTTTTAGCATCACTGTATAGGAAAACTATACATGCTAATCAGCCGGTAAAAATATAACTCTTTAAAGTGTCTATGCTATGCAAAGTCAAAAATTCAAAAGAAACTTATTAATTTAAAAGTTTAAAATGTTGCATTATTTGACTAGTATGAATTGTTTGTATCATTACAACTATATCATGCAAAAGATTTAATTTGCATCATTACCTCTGAAACTTTATTTATTTAATTCTTGAAATAAGGCAACGGGTAAATTAATGCTTGAGCTCAGAATACAGAAAGATATTTGAGACAGTCTATTTTGGCATATGTCTGCTGTCATACCACAAATCTATGTGTTGTCGGGGGCATTGCAGGATTTTGTAACTGCATTTTTCGACAAAATTCCTCAATAAATAATTTCACCAAAAATGCAGTTACAAGTTCGCGCACCGACACCAACGATGTCATCCTTCACACAATAATCCATTTGATTCTGCTACGTCTTTGTTCTTAAGACATTTCCATGAAATTTTCAGTGTAACATTCTTTCTGTGAAATGCTTTTCATTTATTCTTGTTTCATGCCAACATCATTTTCACCTTTTACTCAATTATTCAGTTATGGGTGTCATTTTGAAAGATAGACTCTTACTAGAATGTTAATTTTTATATTTAAAACAAATGAACAAATTTAATGGCACTGAAATTGCAATGTGCCAGTGGAATGCGCTGCCCGTGAAAATCAGGCGTGTGCAGTCTCTTCACGCGTTCAACGGATTCGTGAAGGATTATTACCTCGGGCTCTTAAGTCAATTATCACATCTTTAACTCTCCCATATTTGCGTAATTCTATACAAAATTACTTGATTATTATATATATATATATATATATATATATATATATATATATATATATATATATATATATATATATATATATATTATGTGTGTTCGTGTGCGTGCGTGTGTGTGTGTGTGTGTGTGTGTGTGTGTGTGTGTGTGTGTGTGTGTATTTTTGTCTTATTCCTATGTCAATTAGACTTGCCATTTCAAAATTTAATTTTATAAATATACTTTTTTATTCTAGTTATATTGCAAAATCCACATATTACTACAATTTTTTTCTAATCCATCCTAAGGTTGTCTGGAAGAAATTGCTTTTAGTGAAAAGACTGTCTATTGTCTTCTGTGATTAAACTTCTTGAATTTTATATTAAAATTATACAATAAAGTATATTCTATTTTATTCTAAAATTTTCAGAAATAATACTTACAAAAAACATCCGATTAATTTCAGAACTAACATGACTTTGAAAGACACGGAGAAGCTCGTTATAATAGCTATAGTAGACCCAACTGTGGCTGACACGAGTATTGCTTTCCTACGGCCATGTGTGTCGGCGTAATAGCCCCAGGGCAGGGCCGACAGGTAACCTGGCAAAGAAAGCTTTTATTAGGTTATTATTGATTCATGGAACACAAAGGATGCAGACAGTTTTCTTTTGAAATTCACAACTTATTGACTAAGCACGTAGCTACTCGCAAAGTTTTAGCACACAATATAATTTAGTTATCCATTACTGTGTACCCAACAGATTTCTTTTGTACGTACAATTTATATAATTTAATCTTAAATAACTCAGATAGATTGTATAATACCTAATAATTTATTTATAATCTGTTGTATTTCTACATTATAAAGTACCTAAGTAAATTTCTCTTGATCTTTTTTTTACATTAATTCCTCAATAGAATCTACAATTCACTAACAGAGAAATAATCAGATTTTTTTTCCAGGGGAAATCCGCTTGAGGACAAACCGCCGCGGGGGAAGCGCGGTGGGGCGTGTGGGGTTCGCCCCGTCGGGGTGGCACTAGCATTCCCGCAGGAATGTTATTGCCACACCGCGGTTGGGGATATCCACTAAAACCCCTGGCTGATCCTCGTTGCGTCCCATGTCCGGGCTGTGGGCTCGCTCACGCATTCACCTCTAGCCTGGACGGACGATGGCCGGCCCGGTCGCGGGCTATCCCCTCCCCTCAATTGTAAGCTGGAGAACTGGGCTTCTCCGACTACCTGGGCTTAATAGTCAGTTACGATAAACACAGTCAATTGTAAAAAGTATATATATATATATATATAACAATTTAGAATTTTATTTTTATACTGACTTTTTGTTTTATTATTTACTAACCGAACAAACTATTTACGAATCAAAAACAACGGTCGTTTACACATCTATGAAATCTTCACTAGCACTTTAAAACTGTTTATATAACCTGTTTTTTGTAAAATGTGACTGCGTTTAAAGTCTTATCTTATAGCCTTGCAATATTTTTCCTTATAACAGAAAAACTAGCTCGAAATAAATACCTACCTTAGTATTTATTATTAAGGAAACTTCAAACCTGATATTTAATGTTACTAATACACGAAATGATTTGAACAATGTGTTCAATTTCTATTAAAAAACAAATTAAATATGCATTATGTTGAGAATATACCCACCCTCCACGCTTGTCCAGGACGGCTTGGCAGGTTTGACACATCCGTCATTTCGTTATGTTGCTTTCATTACGATGTTTTCCTTCACCGCTGTTAGCACGTGGTAATTGTAACAGTATGCATATTAGGTCAGAAGGCTGCCTAAGTAGTGCATGCGTTCAGGCCAGGATTCGAATGCGCGCCCTTTGCGTTTTGCGTGCGCTAGCCATTATACTACCACGACTGTTTTTTTTTGTAATAGTGAACGTAAAATAGATAGTTATTAAGTTTTTACACAGTATTTTTCGTTTATTATATCACTAGTAAACAAATCTAGCAAAACTTTATTCGCTTTGCCATGACGAAATGTTTGTTAATGAATTGAAAGGGCGACCGCAGCGCCGTCGCTTTGATTGTATTCTAACTCACGGAAAAGACGTTATTTATCGAGATAAAAAGTATCCTAAATATTAGTTTGGGCTATTTGTCTTTAACCGACACTGTAACTGACAAACAGAGAATAAAAAATTCTGAAAGTCGCTTTTTCGAAATCGGTCGGAATTAGTCTATCTGATGTTTTTTTGCTTTCTTAACTTTACAATTCGTCATCCCGTACAGATGTATTATATTATAGATATAGGCTCCTAAAAATACGGTAGGTTTAGTGCCTACTCTATACCATTAAGCATGGACTTCAAAAAATGACCTTAACATTTTCAATAATATTTTTTGCACTAATTAAGTAACCTTGACATGAATAATGCTGGTCACTTTACTTAAATGTGTATACAATATGGCTAAAATGGAATGTATTTAAAAATATTCAGTTTAAGGTTCGTTGCTTATGATCTCTAGAATATTTTAATGATGCACATAATTATATTTTTAGCGCTTATAAACTATTCATAACAATTTTAGAGCTGCTGGTTTGAAAAATTTATATTAAGGAGAATATGGAAAATATCTGACGTTTTCATATATTTTCTTTGTCTACACAAGTTTGTTTAGTTTGTTAACATAATATTTAGAACACAATACAATTTAAAAAATATTTCAACACTAATATTGTAAAAGTTAGTTTGACTATATTTATTAATATTTCACGATCAGGCAGTTTAACGAATCTTAATAAAATTGGCGAGAAGATAGGTTGTATGCTATGAAAAATTATAAACTATATTTATTTTATCAAAAAACAAACTTGAAGGTTGTGAAATAGTATATGAAAGTTTATATAAACAACTTATCGATTTTATGACATTAGAAATAATTTTATCACTTGAAATATTTTAGTAACGAAGTACCTTTATTTGCATAAAATAATAATTTTAGACATAATAATTTTTTTTTATTTGTATGCCTTCACTAAGCGAAACACGTACCTGCTATGTATCTAATTTTTTCCTGCAAATAAATGAATTTGAATTTAAGATTCAGTCGATTTCTATTTGTAGTACTTAGTTGTATGACTGCGTGTTTGTTTACGTTTAATAAAATATAACGTCGATTTAGGTTTTGGGTCAGAAATAAATGTGTCCGCGTGACTGATGCTTTTTCCTTCATTCAGAAAAGAAAATTATAAACGAGGACTAAGTCGCAGTTAACAGTTAGTTACTAATATAAAGCAAATATAATGATACTACTTTAATTAATACTTGCGAATGTTACCTGCAAACGGTACCGAAGTTAATATACTGATTTCAGCCAGCCCCAGTTGGAGGTCACAGCTCGCCGCTGGAACGGTCACACAATAACCTAACAAATCCAAAACAGCCGCTAAGTGGATAAAGCTGCTCACAAATAAAATGAGGATATTGTAGCGACCATGACCTGAAAAATTCAGAATTACAACCATAAGATCTTCATAAAACGTTATCATTCCGTGTCATCGTAAACACGTTTTATCACCTGTCTTTATTAAAAAATACTACCTTGTTTGCCGGCTGTAAACAATCATTCATATATCTGTATTTGATGTTTACTTAGATTTTTAGTATGTAAGAAACCAAATCAAATACTATCCGGGGAGCAATGCACGGGTAGCTAGCTTAGTTTTGTAAATGTGCTTAATGTCACAATTTACTCGTGATAAAACAAATCATATTGAAGATATGATGAATCAAGATAACTGGTTTAGTTTGCAAAATTAAGAAGCTGAAGTGGCAACGGGCCGTTCACGTCTGTCTCAGCATCAATGGCTGGTGATGCAGACGAGTCCTAGAGTGAGTAATGCATTGCTGTAAACGTAGTACTGAACGAGGAAAGCGAAGCGAATATTTGGTGCAAACTTGTGGAGGACCACGGGTCGCAGCTCACCGGTCGACACTGCATTGTCAGCCAGTGAACTTCCCATGGTCAGCAAGTAAAGGTCGTGTCATCTATGAATTGGCGAGTAGTCTACTAGCAAATAGTACTAGGTCTACACATAAATCGCTTTGAGTAGCAAGTTATCACCTAGTGGTTCATTAGCCGTCGTTTGCAAGAAAGGCGATTACGTCCGGTAGTGCGATTAGTTAACGACGATAATAGATCTAAATTATTTTTTTACATATATTACCAGGAAAGTTTTATTGTGCATATTTAAATACAAATAATTTACTTTGCTGATATCTTAGAACTATAATAGACATTTTAATAAAGATGTATACAATTAACACAAACATTTACGTGACTTCTGGTTAGAGATAAGTTTGAAAGTTTTCTTATAAACTGTAAATATGACACCTCTTTAAATCGCGTTAAGTAATTTTTATACTAAAATTTCTATAACTATGAAAAACTGCAATAGTGAACAATGAAAATGTAAAGAGATTTTTTTTAAATATTATTAACAGAGTTTGGAGGTTAACTGTTTGAAATCAATCCCTCGGTATTCATTATCACTGTGATTTCGTAGACATAAAAATGATATATAATTTAAAAAGACAACATACACCTACTTTTTAAAACTGCATGGCCAGATTGGTAAAATAGAACGAACCTATTTGTAATAAAAACTTATCTAACTAAAACTATTATAGAGATATTGCATTTGAATATCCGCAATATGCTGCTTCTGGTTATGCCATACATGCTTAGAACATGAAATATACCAAGGTCATGTATAGTGGCTTCGGTTCGTCATAGCCACGATATGGAAAACTTCTCAAAAAGTTCTTTGTCTATTATTTAGAGTAGGTATTACTAGAATCGGCTCTAAACTATTTCGTTGTATTTTTTATAATCTTCTATCTCCCTAACTAAATAAAAATGAATGCAGCTAACCGCAAAACTCAAGAATGGCACGACCAATTCGGCATTTTTTTTTTTGTATGTTCCTTAAGGCACATGGGAAGTTCTAATGAAAAAATAAATCAAAAATCAAATTGCGTGGATAATAGTAAAAACAACAATTTTCGCATAAAAAATAACTGTCAAACAGTAGCTGTACCCAGCAGACGTTGTCTTGCCTTGCAGGAGTTTAGCGCCGCTACCTACCGGATTAGCTGCAATGAGGAACCAGGAATTAGGTGAATTATTTCTGTGTATGTTCAAGTGTGTCCCGGGATGGTTTAGATTCAAATTTGAACCAGGTTGATGGCGCTGCAATCAATCGGGTTTCAGAATTTAGGTGAATTATTTTTGGGTTTGTTCAAGTGGGTCCCGGGATGGTTTAGATTCAAATTTGAAGCAGGTAGATAGCGCTGCAATCGGGTTCCAAGATTTAGGTCAATCATAGTATTTGTGTGTGTTCAATTGGGTCCCGAGATGGTTTTAATTCACGATTGGACCCGGTAGGTGACACCGCTAAACTTCTCCTAAACGGTGGGACCGATTTTAATGAAATTTTATTTTTGTTCAAATGGATTCGAGAAAAGTTTAGATTAACATTTGGTCCCGGTAGATGGCACTGCAATCGCTTTCTAGATTTTTATTTTTTAAGGCAGTACAACGTCTTCCGGGTAAAGCTAGTAGGTAATAAACTCAACTTAGCTTGATAAAATAATTACCACATTAAATCAGTTATATTTGCGTAGGTATAGATAATGTGTGCTTCTCTGCTGAATTATATGTACATTGTTTAAGAGTGTAATAAAATCTTATCCGTTCCGCAATATATGTATAGAATTTTGCATTTACAAAAGGTTTTTTGCAAGTTAATGTGATTCACGAGTTTTCGTTTAATGTTTATTTTGTACCCAGACGTAATGGCGGCGATCGTAAATAAGAAAACAGAACGTGTGTTTTAATGCACATGGTAGAGAACAAGATCATTTGAAACAGTTGATATCAATTATTGATTTGCACTGCGTTGGCCTGAACGACGCTACTTTATAGACTTGCAATCACGACACTTATGATGATTTTTTGCCATATTGTCAAATGATGATGTTTCTAGCAAATAATTGACGGATATTTTATGTTTTGATTTGATTTGAACTATATTTAGCACATGGCCTACTTTATAATATATCTATCATTATGTAATAGATATTTTATGGGAGTATCCCTTCTGTTTCTAACGAGGATAAATAAAATCCCTTCACGGGGACTCGCCGGCGTAAAATACCAGCGTCCCCCCTGAAAGTCGCTTGTGTTCCGGTCAGCTCCGTTCAGCGCCAGCGGTATGATAAACACCTGGAACCCTAGGATGCGGGGGCCTCGTCCACTGATGAGCGACAACTATCGCCACATGGCGAATAGCCAGAGAGCGACAACGAGACACGTGACAAAACAGATGAGAGCGCGATGACCTTCCCCGGCGGCGGTAATTCCTCAGTCGTATTTCCCCTCGTTAAAAAAAGGCAAGGATCTCACGAAGCTTCGCCTGCGCCTACACATTCAAGGTACTCAGATGTTGCACGGAATTCCCGGCACGCGGCATCCGCTTCCACTCTCAGTTCGATGGGTATCATCCTTGTTAAAGTCGGCAAGGAATTTCTGGGTACCATTCAACCCGATTAAAGGACCCTCCGGGAGTCTGTGGGTCGGTACCGTATACTCATCGCTGGTCAACCCTCACTTAAAAATTTAACGTCGCTCCAGAATAAATATCATTATATTAGCAAGAAATAAATTGATCGTGTACTAGCAGAAGGTGATGTCAGGAGCCTTAAGAACAGACGAGCTTGTATGACAAGAGTTATGAATGTCAAAGAGGCAAGTGAGGTGTGTAAGAATAAGCCTAAATGGCACTCTGTTGTCGTGCCTACCCCGCAAGGGAACTGGCGTGAAGTTATGTATGTATGTATGTATTAGCAAGAAATATGCTACACAAAAAACCTTAAATATTTACAGTGTTACACATATTTTGTTGATTTCTTAAACTGGTATATACACACTTGTAAAATGGCAACGGCATCATAAAGGATGTTTTTATTAGATTCATTAATTTATATACAAAATCCAGCGTAGAATATTCCGCATCTGGGCTCCTTTTAGGCACACGAGCTGTGCGTGAAGCTGGAGACGTATGAAAGTAATAACACAGTATCTACCCCAAATGACTTGGAGAAGATAGAAAAATAGGGACGGTACACCTGCTATGCTTGTCAAAGAGGGATTGGTGGGTTTTATACATCAGAAATTTGGATATGACACTTTAAGCACCTGATAATTATAATAATATGGATACAAGGTTAGAAAACCTGCCTCAGTGGCAATTGCTTCCCGATCAAGAGTAAAATTAACGAGATTAGAATGATATGCATGTGACATAACTATATACTATTTCAGCATTCATAATGCATAACATAATTATAGTTAAGTATTATTGTACGTATATAATACAAAATATAATAAATAGTATACGTTACCAGCAATGTCTAGCGCTTTGTCCAAATTCGATTCCATGGTTTATTTTAAAAAAATCTACAGCTTTCCCTGGAAAAAATATTTAATAAAATCCCACTAGGAAGAATAAAATAGCGATTATAAAAAATAAACTATAAGACATAGATAGGTATGTACCGTGCTAAGCTCTATAATAATTGGTTTTGTACGAAAAAAAACCCTTTGCACAGTCATTTGTCACTTAATAAAGCGCGATCGTGCAGCTTAACCCGGAATACACCTAGTATACTCGTATTTTTAAAGCTCACTACATTAAAATAACTATCTATAATACGTTTATAACTTGTATTATGTCAGGAAAGTGATTGTTAGATTGGATTAGATTAGATAAAACTTGATCACTAAAATACACAATTACAATAAATACATACATACATAACTTCACGCCAGTTCCCTTGCGGGGTAGGCACGAAAAACAGAGCGCCATTTAGGCCCATTCTTACACACCTCACTTGCTTCTTTGACATTCATAACTCTTGTCATGCACACTCGTCTGTTCTTGAGGCTCCTGACATCACCCTCCGCTAGTACACGATCAATTTGATCATGGAAGGTGTGTCGTGGCCTTCCACGACTTCTGCATCCATCCACTTTTGCATTGTATATCTGTTTAGTCATTCTTTCATCATGCATTCTTTCCACATGCCCGAACCACCGGAGCATTCCTTTCCTTACCTTCACCCCGACACTCTCTTTCAGACCAACTCTCTTTCTTACATCGGTATTACGAACGCGGTCCGCGAGCGTCACTCCGCAGATTTTGCGCAGTGCTCGCATCTCAACCGCGTTTAGCTCTCTCTTCCATACCCAACTCTCGCTTCCATACGTGAGCGTAGGTACCAGCACCGCGTTGTGTATGGCGAGCTGGGCCTTCTGGCTGAGGTTCTTAGCGCCTAGAAGTTTACCTAACGCTCCATTCAAACTATTCCCCAAATTCACTCTTCTTTCTATATCAGCGGTGTACCTTCCATCCCTGCTAAAAGCACATTCAAGATATATAAACTCATTCACTTGCTCCAGCATAACATCATCGACCATTATCCTTGCATTCGTTCTGGTTTCTTCTCTTTCAAACACCATAACCTTTGTTTTCTTCGCATTCAAATATAAGCCTCTCGCCTGACAGTCATCTCTCATCATTGTGACTAGTGTTTGCAGTTCTGATGGCGATTCGGCTAAAAGCACGGCATCATCTGCATAAAGCAAGGTGCTTACAACTAGATCACTCATCCGCACCCCAACATTCATCAATCTTATTCTCTGGAGACAATCGTCCAGGTATAGGATGAACAGCAAAGCCGACAGCACGCAGCCCTGCCGGACGTAAAATATTGACGTCAAACCAGGGCGACAGGCTGCCATCCACTCGCACGCATGCCAAACAGTCCTCGTAAGTGGACTGCACAGCACGCATCAATTGGCCATTAATCCCATATCCGGGCAATATGTCCCAGAGGTCCTTCCGCACAGCCCTGTCAAATGCTTTCTCTAGATCCACAAAACCGCAGAAAACCTTCCGGTCCATAGCCAGCTGCTTCTCTACGATATTGCGGAGAGAGAAAACTTGATCCATACATCCCCTTCTATTTCTGAAGCCACCTTGTGCATCCCACAGTAATCCATCGGATACCACTCTCATTCTCTTTTCAATAATCTTCGCATACACTTTAGATGCTGTGCTGATCAAACTGATGGCCCTGTAGCTGGCGCACTCCATACGTGACCCCTTGCCTTTATACAAGGGCACGATGACAGTGCGCCTCCAGTCCTTGGGAACCTTTCCCGTCCTCCAGCACAACTTGCATAAGGACAGGAAAGCGTCCCGGACGCAGGTTCCATCATATTTGATCATCTCAGCAGACACACTATCGATTCCTCCTGCCTTTCCATTTTTCAGACTTCTTATCGACCATTCGATCTCTTTCAAAGTGATCTCGGATGCTGACTCCCCGGAGTCAGTCACAGAGTCAGTCGTGGTGCCAGCATCCGGGATATTATCATACATTTCTCTAAAATATTCACTCCATCGCGCTAACACCTCTTGTGGGTTAGCAAGAACGTCCCCTGCTTTAGATTTTATTCTTTCCATTCTGGAAGCTGACGAACAACCCCGAGACTTCTTAATCTCTCTCCAAAAGAGTTTGGTATTCGCCTTCAAGTTCTCCGTCAGCTTCTCTTCTTCTTTCAATTTTATTCTTTCGCGCTTCTCTTTCACTATAGCTTTGGTTTCGTTCTTGCAGAGGCGATAAATTTCTTTCTTCATCCCTTTCATACTGTCATTTTGTTGCAAAGAAGCAACATGATCCAGCCAGGCTTTTTTCTTTCTCTCTACGCTGGATTTAACATCCGCGTCCCACTATTCATCACCTTTCGTTGTTATGTGCCTCTTTGCGCATCCACATGCTTCTTTTGCGCTTTCCACTATACTTTCTTTCATACTATCCCAGTCATTATCCACATCTAGGTCGGAGAAGTCCGCTTTTGCAAGCCTTTCTTCGACTAGGCGCGCATACATACTCCTTACACTAACATCTTCCAATTTTTCACACTTTATTCTTTCAAGCTCCCCGAAATTGGTCCGCACTCGCCAGTGTCTCCACTTCCTGAAAAGGCCCACAAACCGGCTTATCACCAGGTAGTGGTCCGTTTCAAGAGTGTGGCCTCTGTAGGCTCTTGTATCCATTATTGTGTTTCGGAGGCGACTATCTATTAAAATCAGATCAATCATACTTTTCTGATCATTCATTCCCCATGTATACGTGTGAATATCCTTATGATGGAATAAGGTGTTCGACACAAGCAAGTTTCTTTCCATGCATACGTCTATGATTGGCCTACCAGCATCGTTCACTCTCTTGTCAGTATAGGGTCCAAGGACAGCCTCAAGGCCGTCTCGTTTGGTCCCCACGCAGCCATTAAGATCACCACACATAATTATTCTTTCGTTCCCTTCAGCCAGATCCAGAATTTCTCTCACAGACTCCCAAAACTTCTCGAGTTCTTGGGGATCCAGTGAGCTTACGGGAGCATAAGCTGCGACCAGAAAAACTCGCGTAATCCCCAGTTTTAGACGGACCCAGAGAAGTCTCGGGTTCACCAGACAATAGTCTTTTACTCCAGAAACAAAGCGGGTTGAGAGTACGACGCCTACCCCCCCACTTGCACGCTCGTCCAGGACCATGTCGGACCACAGAGCAAGCATGCCACCGGGGAGGTCATCGATGTCGCATCCCTTCCGCTTTGTCTCTGTCAGACATAAGGCATCCAGGCTTCTCTCATTCATTATATCAATCATTTCGTCCATCTTATCTTTCATTCCACCTCTCACATTCCACGTGCCTATACGGCACTCTGCTCCTCTCGACCCGCCAGGTTTGGCGCTGCGTGAAGGGTGGCGGCCCCCTTCGCCGCATGCGCGAGAGTTCACACCGACGGGGGCGCATCGGTGAGCGTCGCCTGCGGGGGACGCCCTATTGTGCACTGCACCTGTGTGAACTCTGGTCAGAATTGTGGCCCTCTGGGCTAGCGGGGATCGCGACGAGCACGCTTCTGACATGACTCCCTACAATTACAATACTTCTTGGCAAAACACCAGGCGGCCTTATCGCTAAAAGCTATCTCTTCCAGGCTACCTAGATTAAAAAAAATAAACTAATTTGGCTATGTATATAGAGCAGAAAAATAAATGTTACAGGTTAAAGCACAATTCATTATGAATTAGTTAAATAATAAACGAAAAAACTGGAAAAAAAATTATGGCAATCCGATCAAAATTTCTCAAAATACCGTTCCAAAATGTATAACTTCAAAACCAAAAAAATACATTGCAAAACAATGTATCCAAATGTGTTTTAATATAAGGAAAACTTTACGCGAGGTATATTTACATAAATTACACCAATATTTTAAAAGTCGCTTACCTCTTTTATAATTAAAACAAAATTAAGTAGATTTTTACTTACCAAATAAGTAATTACACTTCAGGATTATCATACATTCATCGCATCTAATCGACAAAAAATTATTCTAATTAATGTTCATATTATTATTGTTACACTTTGTATTCGATTAATTGCATTTTTTACACTGCTACCATAAAGTTGACATTGTCATATTTTGTATTTTTTTAATCACTAACAATAAACAAGACAACCGTATAGGTGCTGCTGGAGCATCAATGTCTTATTATCTGAATAATGATGCTAAATGCTTAAGAGCAGGCGCTATAGGCAGCACGATACCGAATTTTCTACTTTAAGCCGAATTCTTTAGTGAGTGATATGCATTTCGAATCCAAATATTGATGAAGTAAGGAACTATGACGGGTTCCGTAGAGGTGAGAAAGATTAGCTTGTTCATCATTTGGTGACGAAGCTATAAAAAGGGAACACCAAATTTATTATTGACCCTAACTAAATAGTATTATACAAAACATTGCGAAAAAAATAAGACAAAAATTAAGGCTGAACCGATCGACAGTTCTCAAAAAACTTAAAAAAATAACTATGCTATCCCTACTTACTTATTTTTTACTTTGGCAAAAAGTATTAAAAATCATAATAGCGGTGTAAAAGCGTGATTATGTAAACGATTATTATTCTTAGTAGGTATTCTTTTTCTCATTAATCATTAGTTCATGATTAATAAAAAAATATCAAAGTGAGATTGCTTAGACATTTTTTTGTTTATGTACAATACTAATTTCATGTAATGTTGTATACCATTGCATTATTTGGTATATTATGGCATCGAAGAAAGCAATTACAACCATGAAGCAATACACACAGCGAATCAACTGATAATTGTGGATGTTCCACGTAAGGAAAGCAGCAACAGAAGGAATAATAATTTCCAGGTGGAAAAAATATCATTCTAATATATTGGAACTGAAGAATAACAAATTAAAAGTGATACTAGCGAAGACAGAAAATTATAATATTTTAGAATTTTTCAAATAACAATTCGAAACACGAAAAATATTATTTTATTGCCGTATGCCGAATTTAGGCCAAGCCTAATTCTATAAAGTGTCCTGTACACTGGTAGCGGAAATTTCAACGTTTAGGTTAGAGTGAAAATGAAGGATTCAGATAAATTTGCGTAGCTTATCAAAAATATTCAACATATTTCGTGAATGAATTGTATTATTATTTAAAAGAAAAATGTACTGTAGTCGTGAATTCTATTATTATTCTTTACAAGATTTTAAAAGAATATATCAAGATTTGATTTTAAGCACACATGTACAGACCCTGCCGGCAATCGTACCTACATTTCAGAAAACCAGATAGCTCAAAGGTTTAGGATAGGATACTATATGGTTAGGATTTTCATATTAAGAACTAAAATAAAGACTTCGGACAAGTTTACATTATTAAGTTGACTAACGGCATTTTTTTGACTAATTTAAAATACAAATAAAGTATTTTTTGAATTTATAATAGCACAATCCAAATAGAATTAATTTAATATTTTCTTCAGTTTTAGCGACTAGTATACATAATAAAACTACGTTAAAAGTGGCCAAAACGTCGGAATAATAAAAATCAAATAAATTACCGCGCCTAAAACCGTTAAAACGTATTTAGTGTATTAAATGAAAACTTTGTATGTTTTAGTAGATAGAGGTCTTTCAACGAAAACTTTATTTTATGTTATTGATCAACTTTTGAATTGCAATTTATATTTCTGTTTTGAAAGTGTGATTCGAAATGGAATAGAAAATTTTGATACTTTTTTAGTCATTAATCTAAACTGTTTCATTAAAATGAATTCGTAAAATATGCTATGTTCTATTTTATTTACTCCAGTGAAAAAATACCTTAAAGTATGAATGTACGGTCAAACCTAAGTCACGTTTTAAACATCACTTGTTTCAATGTATGAAATCGTCACTGTATTGTCATGGAAATGAATCGTCGCTCGATTTTAAAACACGTGAATGTTTTTATTACTTTAGGCATATTTTTTCTACGTTTTATACCTAATATATTTATTTGCTCTTCACGGTCACGTATTAATTGATAACAGCAATATTATAAACAGTAGTATCACCCTATAACTATACACATTTCCTTTGTCGGTCATGAATATCAGAAACAACAAAAAGCCGATGCGTTGCTTAGAAAAAAATATTATTATTAATTTGTGCCAAGTTTTAAAAGATCGGAGGGTATAATACCAACCATACTTGTCCAAGATAATTTGACAGAGTAAAAGTAATCAAAATTATGATTCCAGCATGGATCTACGACGTAGACATTGAACTTTAATAATTTGCGATCATCTTGCTAGTTGTATAATATACACATTAGGTTCGAGAAACTAACATAACCGCAAACCGCAATACTACTCCTCGGGAAGGATTTGGATCAACGTCTTTGGAATGAGACTGATACGAGTGCAACGGCCACTAAGCTACAACGGTTTCAATCTTTCTTGTTACAATGGTTGTATTACCCAATTCTAAAGGTGTTATTAAAATCTTTAGAATACGTCCTTTACAACAATTGGGTAATGACACATCTAACAATAAATTCTAATATTTGCATGTAAAACAGCTGATGGTAAAATATCGTACTATCGTCTTACTTTTAAAATAAGAGATTTAATTATTGTTTAGCCAATAACCAATATGCTATTTGACTTATAAGGTTTTGGAAGATGATAGAAAAAATAATAAAAAAACCACATTAGGCCCTATATCGTGAAAATGTATGATGAACTTTTTGATAAATCAGTAAATACCAACGTGTTTCAGCAACCACAGTGGTTTCGTTTGCACCTCGCTTCGACCTTTGTGGCAACAGGGGTCTTAGAGGGGGCAAATATTCTTTAAATCTCACAAAATGGTATCATTTTCTTAGAATCTACCATTACGCTAACGAAGCCGCATGTTTATATCCAGTATTCAGTAGTTACGTAAAATATTAATATATAATACATACATACATACATAACTTCACGCCAGTTCCCTTGCGGGGTAGGCACGAACAACAGAGCGCCATTTAGGCCCATTCTTACACACTTCACTTGCTTCTTTGACATTCATAACTCTTGTCATGCACGCTCGTCTGTTCTTAAGAGTCCTGACATCACTCTCCGCTAGTACACGATCAATTTGATCAAGGAAGGTGTGTCGTGGCCTTCCACGACTTCTGCATCCATCCACTTATATATATAATATATATAATTATATTATATAATCTTTTTGTTAAATATGTTTTCTCACTATTTGTGAATTTAGTCAAGTTTAAGTAAAGTCGAACTCCTTTAAAATCCCACCCCTAATTGCTAATTTGCAGGCAAGTCTTTGATTGACGCTAAACAACAGGTTTTTTGTGGCAATTCGTAAAATTACATTTTACTAGAAAAAAAATCTACACTACGACTAATATTATAATTATTATACTAAAAAGTATAATAATATTGAAATTAAATATGCACAACAAAATATCACTCTTCAAGTTCCCATGAAAAATTCCAGACTATTATCATTTTCTGAACTAAATTAACTTCAAAACAAAAACAATTTCTAATATCTTCGGCATAATGGGTGTTTCTTTAATCGAGAGAAATTTGAACGCTCAGCGCCGTGGCGTGCCTATAACGAGGAGCATTTTATAGAAAATGGATAAAACAATCGGGCATAACTTACCTTGAGCCATTTAAATTTTATTAAAATATTATAATTTATTCCTATAAAACACCAACGTCTTTTGATAAATGATAACTGTTTTCTTTTGAATATGGAATGAGATTTTTTATAAAACAAATCCAGCCTTTACCGCCATTTTATCGTAACCGACATTTGGACCTAAGTATATTTTTTGGTGCAATAGGTAATGTTTATATATAATATAATTTAAACTATTATATTGTTCTTAGACTTTCAGTTTTCCATTCGGTAGTGTCCAAGCCAAGTAAAACTGAAAGTTTCAAAACATAATAATAGCTTAAAATACCTTTTGCAACAAAAAGTATACTTAGGTCCAAATGTCGCTTAGGATAAAATGGCGGTAAAGGCTGGAAATACTGTTTTAAGCCACTTTCATTATCGAAAATGTCCTTCGGATCTTTGAGGCCTGAATTTGAAAATACTTTAAGACTTATCGTATCGCAAAAATCGAATTTTCGCATTAGTATATATTATTTGTTCTTGATTTTACCTCGGTCTATGTCCTAAATTTGAATTTCAAAATTACAAATTCTTTTAATCATAGACTAAAGTTACGGAGTTTTTATGCGAGATATTACTGGACGGTTTTATGGTGCAGTTTTATTTTCTCAAAACCTATACATTTTATAATATATTGAAGAAAAACATCGAGATGAAACCTGCACATTGAGATAACCGATGTGTCAAACCTGCCAAGTCGCCTTGGATAAGCGTGGCGGTTATTCTGTCTGTTCCCCTATAGTGGTAGGTCCAAGCCCAGCAGTGGGACGTTTATGGGTTGTTAAAATAAACATTTTATCCAATGTGAAAATAGTTTTAGGATTCTGATTGTTTTCAAGGAAGAATATTTACTAACTTGTGGTGCCACTGAAAAGTAGCCGAAACGTCGGAATAACCAAAAATCAAATAAATTACCGCGCTTAAAACCGTTAAAACGTATTTATATTATGTATACAAGTCGCGAAAACTTAATAAAATATTAACTTGTGGTAAATTTCAATTTTTTAGTGAACAATCACAAAAAATGACTTATTAAGTGACGTATTAGTTTAAGACCTGCAATTTTGGGGGATTTGAATACACATGTCTTAAGTTATAAGAAAATAAGTGCAAAATCCGTTTTCTAAGCTGTCATTCTGATTCTTATATAATATTCAATAAAGTTTGAGGCTCTCTAATTAGGCCGTGACGGTTCTTCCCTAAGCTCCGACACGTAATGAAAATTTAATTGAACAGGTGTTGTTCGACCACTCCTGTCTAAGGAGATTAACCCAGATGTCACGAGGGCTACGAACAAGGGTCTATGAGACCGCTGTTTTGAGTACATTTGCAAAATTTGATATAACTTTGAATGTACTTCAAATGTCTTAGGGTATGCCTCCTTTAGGTTAATGGGTGTCTTTTAGTGAAAATAATATTTCTTCGTTTTTAAATATGGATTAACATGATTTTTGTTTCTAATCAATATCAAGTATTTACAATGATACTAGTTTGAAAATCATCTTCAAGTATACAGGCACTAGGGACATTGTTGAGTACATCCGCAAAGTTTTGGTTTAACTTTGAATGTGTGTACGTACTTCAAATGTAGGATCTACCTTCTTTAGGTTAAACTCTTTTTAATAATAACAATTTTATATTACTCTATTTTAGGGTTTTGTAGCCACTGAAGCAAAAGCGGGAACCTTTATGGAGTTGTTGTAATTTTTCGCTGAATTTGTTGTGTCTATGTATATGGATGAAATTTAAAAAAAGGTAGTTTATTTAGCGCTACTAGGTTGTGTAGTGAAATCACGAGAAATTAATTTTTAAGCGTGACCGTCACATATGTAAATAAGGGTTGAAGTTTTCTTCAGTGTTCATAACCGGGTGTCGTTTGTCATATTTTAATAAAAACATAACCATGCTCCTTGATAACTTTATTATTTAAGTTGATAGATGGCGAGATATTAGTCTTCGAAACGGTGAAAAATATGTCCCCTAACTTTAAAATACAATTAAGTGAAATTTTTCTGAAAAATTTAAGCTTGCAATAAAATAGCTTCATAAACACTTTATTTAAAAATTATTAAACAATTAATTAATTATTAAACATCAACGACATTGTCCGTTGATCTCTTGTCACCGTCGGGGTACCAGCTGCTCTCGAACCGAACAGACTGTGCTGCGACGATGGTAAGCGACCAGACGGAATGTCGTTGATCCCTTGGAAGATGGCACGCTCATTAGTATGGGAGGCAACGTGTGTTGATACGTTAGCGGCTTCCCATCTTCCAAACACAGCCGTTACTGGCGACGAGCTGCCACACATCAAGCAACCCTGAAACGCCGCAAATATGCATCTATGGGATACATATTTGTGGCTTTCGGGTTTGAGACTCTGGGGCCATGAGGACCTGAAGCTTATCAACTTTATCGAGACCTTTCAAAGCGTTTGAAAGAAGTTTCGCGCGACCAGAGGCTGGCTTATATTTAGGGCAACGTGTCAGTGATGCAATCCAACGGGGAAATGCGGCCAGCATTTTGGAAACGCTCCCCACCGGCAGCCATTTGGACTACATTATTTATCTGTAAATAATAACAAGTGTTATAAATAATACTTGTTATTATTTAATTTTATTTATAGTGTAATCTATATATAAGTATATAAAAATGAATCCCTATTTCCCTTGATCACGGCATCACGCGTGACCGGCTGGACCGATTTCGCAAGTTCTTTTTTTGTTGTGTTTGTTATTGTCATGAGAAAGTTCTTATGAAAGAAAAAATTAAGAAAATTGGGCGCAAAATTAGAAAATTTAATACTTAACCACCACATAAAATTATTTCTAATCTAACCTTAGCGCTTTGGACAATATAACTTTTTTAATGTAACCTTATGACGTTTGACATAGAATTGACAGAATGCATTCTGCAAATATCGTCACAGAGAATGTAAAAAAAAACTGAATATCGTTTCAAACACATGCTTCGGTAGGAGTTATATTATTGATAAAATACATGTAAAATAATTAATTTAGCTGTAATTGGGTTCCAATATTTAGGTGAAATTATTTTTGTGTGTGTTCAAGTGGGTCCCGGAGTGGTTGAGATTATAGATCTACCGGTAGGTGGTACCGTAAAAGTCTTCTTAAACGGTGGGACCTATTTTGATGATTTTTTTGTTTTTATTAAAGTGCTTTCGAGACTGGTTTAAATTGACTATTGGTACCGGTAAAGGTCGCTGCAATCGGGTTGTAGATTTTTATTTCTAAGGGCAGGACAACGTCTGCCGGGTACAGCTAGTATCTTATATAAAAAACTTGTCATGTTATATTATATCTATATATTAATTAGTTTTTGGATATAGGGCATTTTCGATTTTATGTTTCTTTTGAAGTTCCTTAACCAAATAACGAAAACAGGAGACGTGTGCCACCCCTATGGAACACTACATTGTACGGAGACTCCCAAGCCTTGCTATTAGGTAAGGCTTGGTAGTCCGTGTACAACGATGGGTGAATAAATTGTTAGTTAAATATAGCTTTGCACGGATTTAGCATATGCCTATGTAAAGTATTTATAATTAATCAATTTCTAGAATAATTTTCAAGGCAATAAGCACCAAGTTTAAGCCAAACCCTTAATGATATTTGGTATATATGTGCTGTTCATATACATTGAAGTCAATATAGTTAGCATAAATGAAAGTGCGGAGTAGAATAGATAGTAGTAAAGAAGGTAATAATATAATATATCAAGAGATAATAACATTTTCTGAAAAGAAATCTGTATAGACTAGCATCCGTATTCCGTATTTGTCGATCTGATCTAACATGTCTCGTAAATAGACTACTTCACTGTGTCCTTAACTACGTTGAACCCCACACGGCGACCTATTTCCTACCTTTTCCTCTACAGATATTCGTAGAAGAAAAAGGTTTAATAGTGTCGATGTTAGAAAATTCCGAGGAACTATTAAAAATTCCGTGATAGTCAGGCATAAAAATATTACGTAGTATCAAACCATACCGGAATAATAATAACACGGGTAGAATGGAATAGATAGATAACACTTTATTGCTCACCAAATTTACAATTACAAAAATGCACGATTATAATATTGTCAAAGTAAAAGCAGTAGGCGGCCTTATCGCTTAAAACAATCTCTTCCAGGCAACCTAACTTAGGAATAATTTAACCTATTCTGGTCATGTAGGTGGTGCAGATTATTAGGTAGAACTCAAACAGACGTATATTAGAATAGAATATTCTTTATCGCACACAAGAAAATAATATACATGAGTACGATTGTCAAGTCGTATAACTAGTATAATCGGCGGTCTTATCACTAATAGCGACTTCTTCCAGACAACCTTCTGGAGATAATTTCACATTTCTATAATGGGTCGGTATTCAGTGCGCGTAGTTTAAAATATATACAATCACTAGCTGATGCCCGAGACTTCGTCCGCGTGGTGCGGTCTTTTTAAATATCCCACGGGAACTCTTTCATTTTTCGGGATCAAAAGCATCCTATATGTTGACCAGGGATATAAGCTACAACCATACAAAATTTCATTTAAATCGGTCCAGTCGTTTTGGAGATTAGCCAGTACAAACAGACACACAGACAAACAGAAAAACACTTCTTACTTACCCTGACTCGGTTTATAGCATTTTTTTCATTGTACAGAGATTCGATCTCTACAATTTTATTATATGTATAGATATATACATATAATAAACTTCTAGGCGCTAAGAACCTCAGCCAGAAGGCCTAGCTTGCCATACACAACGCGGTGCTGGTACCTACGCTCACGTATGGAAGCGAGAGTTGGGTATGGAAGAGAGAGCATGAAAGTAGAGTAAACGCGGTCGAGATGCGAGCACTGCGCAAAATCTGCGGAGTGACGCTCGCGGATCGCGTTCGTAATACCGAAGTAAGAAAGAGAGTTGGTCTGAAAGAGAGTATCGGGGTGAAGGTAAGGAAAGGAATGCTCCGGTGGTTCGGGCATGTGGAAAGATTGTATGATGAAAGAATGACTAAACAGATATAAAATGCAAAAGTGGATGGATGCAGAAGTCGTAGAAGGCCACGACACACCTTCCATGATCAAATTGATCGTATACTAGCAGAAGGTGATGTCAGGAGCCTTAAGAACAGACGAGCGTGCATGACAAGAGTTATGAATGTCAAAGAAGCAAGTGAGGTGTGTAAGAATAAGCCTAAATGGTGCTCTGTTGTTCGTGCCTACCCCGCAAGGGAACTGGCGTGAAGTTATGTATGTATGTATGTATATACATATAATAATAGTAAATACACATACATATTTAAATACAAATATATGTACACAGAGTTACATATACATAAATAAATTACTGTTTACAAATTTAAATGTACTTTAACAAAATAGTTTATAAATTAAAAACCCATACTTAAATCATTTTATCAACTAAATATTATTCAGTGTTTTTTTTTATATAAAAGCGTAACTACTAATATTTTTTTACAATGACGTCATGTATCAGTTATTGATTGTATTGATTACCCCATCCATAACAGATATTGCAAAGGTAAAACATCTATTATAGGTAAAAGAAGGTCGCGAGGTCGTTTTGCAATTTTTCTATGAAGGTCACTCGTAATATGGACTCAATACAGTATGATTATAGTATAATGAACTATTATAATGTGCACGCAACTCTTTGTATTTATAAAATCCGTACTGTTTTTTCAACCATACTATCTGACAATATCAATACTATTAAAGTGAGAAAGTAAGCTTGTGTAGATGTTTCCTTGTGCTCTCTTATAGCCTTGGATACGAAAGCCGTAGTGACTTAGTGCATAACGGACTTGCGTCTCAAATAACAGTGGTTCAAATCTTAAATAAAAGCCTGCACCACTTAGGCAATTATCTGACCTAATATGCATATTGTTAAAATTACCACATGCTGACGGTAAAGAAAACATCGTGATGACATTTGTACATCGAGGTATCCGATGTGTTAAACCCGCCAAGGCAGCTTGAACAAGCGTGACGGGTATACTGCCAGTTTACCTAAAATGGGAACTAGAACCTAGCAATGGGATCTTTATGGGCTGTTAGTATTACTAGTCTTAAATATAAAGCAATTTTGGTGAAGAAACAAAGGTGAACATAGGAAACAAATCAGAATTAAATCAACGTTTGATGTCATTACAATATCACGAAATAAGGTATTGGTATAAAGGACACTTGTTATTCTTATATTCTTGTAATAAAATATTTAGATTTCTTTAGGAAGTTACCTTACTTTTGAAATCAACTTACTTTTGTATATAATGTACTAGCGGTTCCGGCAGACGTCGTCTTGTCCTGAAAAAATAAAAATCTACAACCCGCTATCAGCGCCACCTACCCGGTCAATTGTGAACTAAACCATCCCAGGACCCACTCAACACACGTAAAAATTCATCAAAATCCTATAATCCGATTTCAGCGCCCCAGCATTTTGTTTAGATTAACATTTTTAAACTCTTGAATACGAAATTATTTATTTGGATAACGATTAATACAAAGGTATGGATAACATAGTAAGATTTTAGTTGGCATTTATATCAACTTTTAAAATGTAAAAAAGTAGTTCAGTGACACAACTACAATAGTTGAATATACGTGTATGGTATCGCGAAGTTTTTTGTAGATATTGATATTTTCTTTAATATTGCATAAATTTTTTTTGTTCTATCACCAATAGTTTCCGCAGCGCATGCGATAAAAGAAATTTTATGGCTAATTTTTTTACACCTTGGGTTACATTATTGAAGTTTTAGTAGAGATCCCTAATTTTTTCGAGTAATATATTTATTATATATACCTACTAGAGTTTACGCCGCGGCTATGCCGCGGGTCAACCTCTAGTGGTATTTACACTCGGAAGTTTAATTTCATTTTATATCGCAAACTATCCCATCTCCGGGCATGAAAAGTATTTATGTCCATTTTCGGTATTAAAACTACATTTAAACAAAATTACAGCAAAATCGATCCTTTCCTAGTAGTTTTCCGTGAAAACTTAACGGAAATACATATCGACTTACTATCGCATTTTTTATAGATGATGAATGTTTATATCTATAAACTTGAGAAATGATTGGTCTTATCCAAACTTTCAACCTTTACTTCTAACCGTCCTAGCTATATTTATCTATCTCCCGTCTATGACAACTACATAAATGACAAAAACGACAAAAAGAACAAATCTGACAAAATGGACAAATCGGACAACTCGGACAACTCAGACAACTTGAACAACTCGGACAAATCGGAGAACTCGGACATCTCACTGAAATCGGACAATTCGGACAACTCGAACAACTCGGACAACTCGGACAAATCGGAAAAACTCGGACAAATTGGACAAATCGGACAACTCTGAGAACTCGGACAAATCGGACAACTCGTACAAATTGGACAAATCGGACAACTCGGACAAATTAGACATAGAGGACAAATCGGACAACTTGGACAACTCGGACAAATCGAACGGCTCGGACAAATCCGTCAACTCGGACAAATTGGACAACTCGGACAATTCGCACAACTCGGACAATTCGGACAACTCGGACAAATTGGACAACTCGGACAAATGGGATATACAGAACAAATCGGACAAGTCGGACAACTTTGACAACTCGGACAAATCGGACATCTCGGACAAATTGGACAACTCGGACAATTCGGACATTTCGGACAAATCGGACATCTCGGACAAATTGGACAACTCGGACAATTCGGAAATTTCGGACAAATCGGACATCTCGCACAAATTGAACAAATCGGACAACTTGGACAAATTAGACAACTCGGGCAAATTGGACAAATCGAACAACTCCGACAAATCGGACAAATCGGACAAATCGGACAAATCGGACAAATCGGACAAATCGAACAAATCGAACAACTCGGACAAATTGGACAATGCGGAGACCTCGGAAAAATTGGACAAATCGGACAACTTGGACATAAAGGACAAATCGGACAACTAAATGATTCTGTACGTGTGTATGTAAAAAGGCAATTGAGAAAATCTAACATGATAATGCATGTTATGGGGTTCGACTATATACAACAAACTACCGGAAAAAAAACAATTTTTTTCGGCAGTTTCAATACACTTACATGCCGGCTTAAGAAGTGGCTAATTCGGCACACCTTTTATAACTTGTAGGAATTCAAGGATTGTAAAGAACCCCTGGAATGTCGGATTTGTTTTTCGTAAAATAAGGTAAACAATAAAAAAATATATATAATAAACTTTTTCAGTTGAATTCTTTATTATATTTCACAGAAAACGGAACCAATGCCAAAATTCGGGATTTTACCATTGCCCAACAGTAAGCACGTAACATGAGAGTAACCGATATTCCAGGTTTTAATGAGAAATATGTATACTTTGTAAATTTACAAATAATTGTCACTACTACTACTTGTCTTAAACAGTTGGACAAATTTTGATGAATTTTTTTGTGTTAGTTCAAGTGGATCCCGGGATGGTTTAGATTCACAATTGGACCCAGTAGGTGGCGCTGTAATTGTATTCGAAATTTAATTTTTTAAGGCCCGCTAGTAATTTATATGTAAAGAATAATATGGAAAGGTCTTCAAGTGAGTTTAAAATGTCTTGTTCAATTTTGTAAACATCTTACAATCGGGACATAAATCGACATTCATGTAATGTAACTAACACTGATAAATAAAGCTAAAGTGGTGAAAACAGTAGAGTGAAGGCAAGGGCACGTTTGAAAACGTGATAACCCTGAGACTTATGTGAAAACGATGTTCTCTGGAACATTTGTTTTATTGTATGCCTTGACATAAAGTTCCTTTTATATCACCGCTATTGGACTATTGTTTACTAGTGATGTTAAATAGAATGCACGTTTCGTATCTTATACTGGATATTGACGGTAAAATGTAGACTGTTAATGAAGAGATAGTAGAAGTACATACGGAATATATAATAAAAAAGGTTTTTTCTACACCATTTTGTACCAAGACGTAGAATATTATAGTATTTTTTCTATATACACTTACAATGAGAAAAATGGCTTCGGCATATGTAGGCCATAGATGGGCATGATAATTGTACTATGAAACTTCTGTATTTGCCAAAATAGCCACAAAGTCCCAAAAAACTCTGGTTCGAGTCTAGAGGATGATGGGCATCAATGTATGGAACCTGGTACCAATCGAACGTATCATATATCATTGTAAAGGTACTCTTGTGTAGAATAAGAAAAACTGTGACGCTCGTCCCGGTTCACTGTCCGATCGGAGTAATCCTATCGTAAAAGATATTTTTTTTGTTAAGTTTTTTTTGTCACTTTCTATTAAAGTATATCAGTCTGTGAGGCTTGTGTCCATTTTGAAATAGTACTATTATTTATTATTAATAAATATTAATACTATTATTATATATTAATAAAGCGCCTCAGCATGCCCGCGCCCCACGCTGCTTCCGGGAGCAGGGGAGGGAACAAAACGGTTTCTGCATTACTAGTCATCTACTTACTTATACTCAGGGTTAAAAGTAATAATAATAAAAATCTTGCTTGAATATGATGCATCAATATTCATTGATGTATTTGTATTTTTTTTTGTTTATTATATAGACAAAACTAACTTTAAAACTACTGAACTGATTTGATTTTCATCGACAAATGATTTTTTTTTAAATTTAAATTTTGTGCAAAAATCATCAAAATCGGTCAAACTAAACCTAAACGAGGTAAGCAACGCATCGGCTCCCTTAGTGTTACAGATGTCCATGGGCGATGGTAGCCACTTGCCATCAAGTGGACCCGTCTACCAGTTTGCCTATAAGCAAACATAAAAAAAAAACTGAACCGGAGATTTATGATTCTTTTTAATTCTATTTTGAGCTAATATCCAGTATTTTCTGAAAGATATATTTCAAAACGGACAATATATGGCAAAATTAAAAAAACAATATTATGGCAACAAACCCTTATGGTTTGTTGCCATAGTATTGTTTTTTTCACTTGAAAAAAGCTATCCAACGATGTATGACTCATCTTGATTGGATATCGACACCAAAACGCCTATCATCTTTTAAAATTAATAATTTATTGCATTTATACATATTATCTATACCACTTGTTTAAAAATTACTCTTCTACTACCTGGCTACTTCACAAAAATTAAAAATCAATACATTTCCAATCGATTAGGATAAAACGATATAAATTGCACGAGGTTATTTCTAAATCTATTATATACTAGCTGACCCGGCAAACTTCGTACCGCCTCAGAATCAATAAATAAAAAAAAGTTAAATGATAATTGCAGAATGTTTCAACTATAGTAAAAAATGAGATCAAAACTTAACCGGAACGAACATCAAACGTTTGACATTCAAAACCAAAAAAATGTAAAAAAAAACATTTTAAATTTAATTTGATTTCTGTACGAATTTTAAATTTAATTGATTTCTAAACGACGGGACAAATATCAAATGTTTGACAGGTAGGAATAGTTTCTAATGGAAAGCAAAATTGTTGTTTTTACTAGATTCTAAGCATTTTTTTACCATCCATCATCATCAACACCAAATGAAAATTTTTCATGTCACAACAATTAAACAATAAATTATAACACCACACAAAGTCACAAACACATAACTAACAATAAAACTTATACACATACTTAAACCTACGCGCACTATTTGATTTCTAAACGACGGGACAAACATTAAATGTTTTACAGGTAGAAATAGTTTCTAATGGAAAGCAAAATTGTTGTTTTTACTAGATTCTAAGCATTTTTTTGTCATATTTACTCTCCTTTTAAACCTTCCCTGGACTTCCATAAATAATTAAAAATCAAAATTAGCCAAATCAGTCCAGCCGTTCTCGAGTTTTAGCGAGACTAACGAACAGCAATTGATTTTTGTATATATAGATATGTATAAAAAGAAGAAATACGTTTGTAGATGAATTCAAATCTACTTGAAGCGTAAAAGATCCCGCTCGCTTCGTTGCTAAAGCTATGATGAGTCGACGTAGGGGTATATGGGCGTAAATAAATAGGTTTTCAACTTGAATTATTGAGAGCCAACTCGTTCTGCCTTCTTATATTTACCCACTTTTCAATACATTCGTTTAAATAGAACAACTCATTATACCACACTGGATACAAATCAAGGCAAGCATACAATTTCCATCGCAAGTGCTCAGTATAGCGTATATTTCCCGAGTAATCGAGTTAAGTGGCTCTGAGATAATGTATGCCTAGTAATATGTATGAAATACATAATATAAATAAGCACAATAATAATGATTAACAATTCACTAATTAATCTTTATATAATACAAAAGCTATAAAAACAAAACATATTTTGAAAATATAATTAGCATCGGAGTCTGTTTTTAAGTTATAAAACATTAATTCAGATGTAATTAATATAATTAATATGTTAAAACTGAAGTTTAGTCTCACAGCATACTAATTTTGAAAGAGGTCGCAATTAAATATATTTTATTTCTTAAACATGATTGCGCTAAAGACGGAAGTCTTTTGCGATTCTTGATAGCGAGAAAACTCCTTTTCTTGTCATGAAGAAACATAAAAACTTTATTCCATATTAAAAATTTACTAGAAATTAAAAAATCAAGTAAGTGGCTATTAGTGTCAAAATCGAGGCTACACCGAATATGTAGCATTTGATTCTTATTGGAGCTGAATTAATTTATAATTAAATTTAAACAAATTTGGTTGAAAGGAACTGAAAAATAAAAAATATAAATTACATTGGTTGCTTCATTCAAATTGAAAGAAAAATAATTTTCGAAATATGTAGATCCTAGATCCAGCTTCAATTTCGATCGATTCGGCTTGTAAATTATTTAAAGCATTTTTTACTTATTCACAGAAACATTGATCTGTTCTCAAAATCGAAAAGTTCAATCATTGCTACAATTACGTGTTATATTTACCTACTGTTAATTTTGTCTTTGATTTTTAACTAATTTAAAGGTTATTTTATTTTCTCATTTATATACAAATTAAAACGAGTAGTAATATATTATATAATATATAATAACAGCCCATAAATGTCCCATTACCGGGCTCGGGCCTCCCATTATAGGGGAACGGACAGTATACCCACTACGCTTGTCCAAGGCGGCTTGGCAGGTTTGACACATCGGTTATTTCGATGTACAGGTTACATCACGATGTTTTCCTTCACCATTCTTAGCACGTGGTAATTATAACAATATGCACATTAGGTCAGAAAACTGCTTAAGTGGTGCATGCGTTCCGGCCTGGATCGAACCCGCGCCCTTTGAGTTTGGGACGCGTGCGCTACGCATTACGCTACCACGACTTTCGTAGTAATAATCTAATACAATAAAAGAGAAGGTAACTTTATACAACAATTAATATTTGTTTCACATCGACATCCTTAATGAGTAATATAACACTAATGATATAATAGTGACTGGGTGCTGTCGGGCTGTTGGTAGTGAAAGCTATGCTCTAGAAGGAACGCAGGTACGTCTAGTGGGTAGTTTGTCGGCCTCCCCAATTCCTCGGTCGCCGTTTGGTAAAAGAGTCTCACACGCATACGAAGCAGGTGGCACTACGCTGATTACACGACTGGTATGTGTCGCAAGAAAAGACATTCCCCCTGTGTTAACAAAAAAAAAAAGTAATTTAGAGCGACAGGGCAACTAACATTAAGTTTTAAATAGCTATACTAAAGTCTTGTTTTTACTGCCTTTACCATTTCTTTAACAGCAAACCATCTGACGACTAATTTTATGAACTTGCAATGTTTCATCAATCAAAGCAAAGCTGATTTCTAGGTACAGATTATCACTATACTATTGATGCATAGGGTGAACTACTACCAACTCCTTCCGCCTTGACAATATAAATGTACAGCGATGAGTTGCCGCTGTTGCATGTTTATTGTAATATTTAAGTAAGCCTATAAGCTTACCGAATTTATGCCGCCAAGGTCACTGCAGGCATTTCGGACTCCCGTTGCTGTGGCATATAGTAATTAGATACAATACCAGGATAGTTAGTTGGTAGATCTTGTATCCACGCTACCTAAAATCCAAACAACACTATCCTACTGATTATCTCTAATTGTTTATTATTTCGAGCCAATGATTTTTAAAATCAATAATCTTGGTGGAATCTTTCATATTCACTTAAAGACTGAGTTTCATAATTATTTTAATATTTCTGGTTCTATATTTTATGCGTTTCTATCTTACATCTTCATTGTCAAATTACCGTCGTTTTGGCATTCGCAAAGCATCCTTATATACAAATATTTATGGTTGCTATATACTACATCTTTTTTATCCAGCCCATTCTATTATACTACGTCAAGGCAGTAGGTTCAGTAATGTCCCATTCTGGCGGGCTTATCTTGTAAGTGGCTTTAGCAAGTCGAGGGGAAAACTTTGTAGGCTATATCTGTCTGATATTTTCTTTTTATAACTACAAGTGACTACACTATTTTCTCTATTGTGATACAATAAGTAATGTTATACATATTTCTAGTCTCTATGAACCATTTTTGGCATATTTAATTAAAATTGTTTTGGAAGAGCGAACGGACAAAAATCCAATAAAAATACTTTAGTTAGAATTTATGATTAAACAAAGAAGTATATTTTGAAAACTTTATAATGATATTATGAAAGATTGATCGAACTGGCAAGAGAATAAACCTAAATCTAATTGAATTTCTCATTTTCATTTTAACATTTTCCAAAGCGTTTGTATTTATTACAGTATGCCATTTCCTTTAAGTAGTAAGAGTGACACCATCGAGTCATATTGTAAAAACTGAAGAGTTGCGTTCTTACTCTATTGTAATTCATAGTATTTTTTTTTCATCATACTCAGTGATTCTGGCAAATGTTCTGTCTCACACCACAAAGTTTCATTATTTTCCTTCACATAATATATCCATCTCTTTTTGATTTAAATTAATAAGTAGATTTGATTTGGTTATATAGACGGACCTTTATTGTACTTTGAAGTATTAAGAAACAAAAATAGGATATTCACATAAATATAAATATTGTCGAAATCACATAACGGGTTGAGTAATAGACATATTTATACTATGAATATAGCAGAATTTTCAATCTTCAAGATGAATGTATTCTTTTGAAAACATTATTGTCTTATTTAACTTCAAAGGCAAGTATTATTTGAAGTAACAGCAAATTTACCAGTAGTAGGTGAGGGGGAAGTCGCAACAAGTTGGGTTTGCGACGTGCGGGACTCTTAATACTAATAAGGTGAACTTGGCACCAGCTCCATACTGTCTGCTAGTTTGTAACAAATTATCACCTCTAATGTCTTTAGTCTAACACATCGCTTGTGTTCACTGCTTGTGGATACATCCTGAATACAAATTTGATAATGCTGTTCAGTAACGTGTTAATTCCTAGTTGCTGATTGTGATCTAAATATGGATATATGTATAAAATTTTGTGCACCTTTTTAGCACTATTTTGTGTACGGCGGAGTAGAGTTTAGAAAAATATCTATATCTATAATATTATAAAATTCTAAATATGCCGTGTTTGTATATTGAAGCTATTAAAAAAAAGCAAGTGGAATAAACTATATACACGATGGAGAACACCATGCACTTTTTTTAGATTTCTTGTCCGTTTGTTCGGAATTCACGTAAAAACTATTGGGCCAAACAACAAAAATGTAATAAAAAGTGTGATATTTCCATCCCGGGAATCTCGCGGGAATTTTCCCGCGACTGGTTTGTAGTTGTTCGGGTGCGTAAAAATTAGCTTATTCCGACACAATTTGTACTAAAACGATAACTTATATTTTTTTTAAATGCTGCGATACTTTGCGTTCCGGGAGCCCTGCGGAAAATTTCAAGTCAAGTGTGGACGAAGTCGCGGGCATACTTCAATAGTGATTTTTATTTTGGAATTATTTCGAAATGTTTGGCTTTAGGCTTCTAGAGCCAAGAAATTATAAAGTTTTGTGTCAGAAGGTCTTGACTGAATTATAAATATTATTTGTTTTTAGTTTTATTACGTTGTGGAGATTTATGTAGAATTCATTTGAAAGTGAATATGAAACCAAAAATCTATATCTATATATATAAAAGAAAGTCGTGTTAGTTACACTATTTATAACTCGAGAACGGCTGTACCGATTTGGCTGAAAATTGGTGGGGAGGTAGCTTAGAACTAGGGGGCGGACATAAGATACTTTTTATCCTGTTGGAACCGGTAGGTGGCGCTGTGATCGGGTTCTAGAATCCTCCTAATCACCTGGACCGATTTTGGTGATTTTGTTTTTGTGCGTTTGAGTGGGTTCCCCGATGGTTTAAATCCACAATTGGAACCGGTAGGTGGCGCTGGGATCGGGTCCTAGATTTTTATTTTTTCAGAGTAGGACAACGTCTGTCGGGGTCGCTAGTGTAATATAATTTAATACTTATTTAGCTTGGAAATACAATATCATACTGGACCATACAACGCAACATGTATGTAAAAACTTAAAATACCTATATTAAAAATAAATCCATAAACGAAATAAATACTATATATCACATTGCTGCTGTATGTATATACAATGAAAATAAAGTAGATAACATATAAATATAATATCAAAATTGAAATGAGAAATTGCAATACAAAGGGTTTCCTTTTTATTAGTAACTCCTTCGGGTATCTCATAAAATCTGTCAAGGATTCGATGGAGCGCTGACTGGGTGGAAAAGGGAGTATGGATATTTTGCAGTGCAAGGTTTTCTAGGGGGTTTATATTAAATACGTGTAGAATCTTAGATCCTTAATAACTTTACGCAATTCCTTAATATCTTGCCTGTTTTGTTGTCATGTGATAAAAAATATAATATTTATAATAACTTCAGTTTATAAACTAGGATTATAATAATTTCAGCCCTTAATCGCTGGACTTGGGCGTCACCATTTTAAAGGAATGGGTGACTGACAATATGCGGTGCCGGAATAAAAAAACTTCGCCTGTTTTCAAATTGATTAATTTAACACATGTTACCTTTTTCAAACTAAGTCACAGATTATACGGTTCCACAAAAAATATGTTTAAGTATTTGACAATAAGTTTATAATTATTTAGATCAAAGTTGTTTGATTTTCTGTCTTGTCTAAGAATATTGTTTGGAGATGTAAAACCTTTTTATTGGTTTTAATATTTATGATAAGCGTAGTGATTATATCCTCTTTGTTTTTTATTGTTAATCTCAGGGTCTGTTATTGTTAACGTTGTAATTTTCTTTTTTCACGTTTCTATATATACATACAAATAAATAAAATTAATACGTCTGTTTGTAACGTCAGTATAAAACCTTCTTACTAAATGCATATGCAAGTAGTATATGCAGTACCTATATCGAAAAATCATTTTTAAAATTTTTGTCTCCCTGGAAGTTCCGGCTAATCTTTGAAACGCCTAAAAACATTGTGTTTGTGCAGTTCACACGCAGTAGAAGTGAAACAAAGTGTGACAAGAGGTGGGAGGAATTCTAAATTTTGTGACGTCACTTTCATATATTATCATATATTATATTTCATATATATATATATATATATATATATATATATATATATATATATATATATATATTTTAAATCGGCAGACAAACACACACATTGTATATCCCCAAATTAAGCAAGTTACGCTTGTGTTATGGGTAATATACAACGGACTACTCTGGGGCCGATCCCAGACACCCAGACCATAGTAAATAACGGAGAAAATACGTTTCCGAGATTTACTATACCAGGAATCGAACCCGGAGCCCCTACGTTGCAGCTAGGTAGGCCGGCACATGCTTAGCCCGCTCAACCACAGAGGCCGCCAAATATATATATATTATCGTTATAATATATTTAAGCTTTAAAACACGAAATTTAAAGTATTGACAAAAAACTTCAAAACATTTCCAACTCTATCTGTATGAGCAGATTGTTTAAATTATAAAATGTAATGTATTCCATGTCATTTTCTCATGCAAGCAAAAGTCGACTTTAGGTGACGAATATTTTAGTTTCATGAGTGTACGATATTGCTGGCTTTCCCACATTGGCACTCTTGAATTATAAGTTTCCTTACGATGTTTAGATAACGGCCAAATCGCGGTTTTTACGTAACAAAAAAATGTCTTTCTGAATACGCTGTTCATTTAGAGTCAGTCTAAAACTATATTTAACTTGATTATAACGTGCCCAAAACGCTAGTAGATAGTGACACGAGAACTTCACGCATTATAATTGATTACAACAAATTGAATAATAATTGCGTACAACATTCTTTGATAGTAACAAATGTATTTTCGCATTATAGAGCAAGGCACAGCGGTTCGCAGTCAATGGGGCGAAATTCGCAACCCTTCCCAGCGGCCTCCGTACGAAAACAATTAATATGATTTATGACAGAAATAAAAACCCTTGAGGCAATTCAGCAGCATTTTTGCGTTGGCAATAGTCGACTTTCGTAATAAAATTTGATTTATAATATATTAAATTTCACAAAGAAGGGGGTGGATCGTGTTAACATAATTCTAGGGAGACAAGAGGCGCAAAACAGTCGTATAAAACTGTTACGGCAGTCTTCGCCACATTCCCAATTCATAGTTCATTTCTTACGTAACAATCTTACTTATATACGCATCACACGTACGAGTCAATTTGGAGTGAACATAATATTAATTTTTCTTTTGAATATTCATAGCATAGAATGATATTATGTTATATGCTGGAAGATATAATTAAGTTATGTTAAGTGTTATGAAAAGGTTCGCCAGTTTTTAAATTGATTCATTTAACGTTCCGCGAGTACGTGTTATCTTTTCAAACTAAACAGGCCATATATAAAGCTACTAAATAGAATCAGAAGAGGTCAGTTCCCAACAAGAAGTTTTAGCCACCTCATGGGCAGTTGATTCTCCCAACTGCCTACTGTGTGGAACTCGTGAGGATGTCCAACAACTTTTAATGGAGTGCGGCAAAAATAAAGATGGCAGAGAACAACTGATGACGGAGTTGGGACTGAATCGTTTTGATGTAGTTAATTTTATAGAAATTCTGGCAGAGCCAGTCTCAAACGAGGCTAGTTTGTAAGAAAGCTCATTATTTAATATTTAATTTATAAGTTATTGTATGTTTAGAAGATGATGGGGCTGACATGCCTATGTGACAAAAGTCCCAAATAAATACAGATGAAAAAAAACAGATTGTTCTAGAGAAAATTATGTTTAACTATTTGACAACAAAGTTTAAATAAAATTACTGAGATCAAAGTTGTTTGAATTTCTATCTTGTCTAAGAAGAATGTATAGACTTGTAAAAGCTTTTTGTTGTTTTAATATTTATGATAAACGTAGTGATTATATACTCTTTGTTTGTGATGATTAAAACTATTCTTTATCTCAGCGTCTGTCATTGTCAACATTGCAATTTTCTTTTTTTACGTTTCTATATTTTGGAAATATAGCAAAACGTAACATTTATTGATATATTGGCAGTACTATTTCTTGTACTCGTGCAAGCAACAGTCGACTTTAATGTGTCTACCTTTCCATACTGTAACTGTACCTACCTGATTTACACTTTTTATATTATTTAACTGGCAAACGGACAGGCGGCCCACCTAATAGATCAGAAAGTGGCTACCGTCGCCGATAGAAGTTTTCAACATCAGGGACAACTCCAACGCGTTGCATCTCTTAGGATGGGATAGGAAGAATGGCATAAAGGGGCTGGGATAAGTGGGAGTGAGAATAGTACCTCTCACACATTGTGTGAAATACTGATCGACTCAAGTGTAATCGTTTCACGCTGATATTTAAACTTTTTGACGTTTTAATTATTGTCTATCTATATTTTATGAAATTCTACACATTGAAACTATAAAAAAAATAAACTGGAATAGGGCACTAGAATAGAGCTCGATGCAATTTTTTTACATTTCTTGTCTGTTTGTTCAAGATTCACGTAAAAACTACTGGGCCGATTTCGATGCAGTTTTCGGTAATCTACAGAAAATTCTTAGATTTAAAATCTGCGCTACTTTTTATTCTGAGAATTCCACAGATTTTTTTCTGGAAATGATTTAAAATAAACAGTTTATAAAAAATCGAATTCCAATGTGATATTTTTACCGATTAATATGATGATTTGAATTATATGTAATAAAATTTGTGATTATTTTATTCCAGTAGCGGTTTGCAATTGTTCGGGTGAATAAAAACTTTCTTATTCCGACACAGTTTTTACTAAAATTAAAGCTTGCATTCTTTTTAAATCCTGCGGCAATTTCAAGTCAAACGCAGACATATCTTACTTTAATATATTTTTATACTAAATCAAGCAATAAAAAAAACAATTTCATATTTAAGAAGCATATTGGAACTAAATTAAGTTTTCACAAATGTTACGCGTGTGGAATTAATTTGATTTTATGATTATTTAGTGTAAAAGTTAAAGCTATGGATCAAGGCATACTTGCCTTTTTGAAGTACTGTAATTACTCGTATAGTATGGTTCCATTGTACAAGGTAGATCTTACTAGGTAATTTTATCCGTGCAGGAACGGAGAAAGAATACAATTTCCTGCGGCCGGGCGGCCTGTCGTAAGAGGCGACTTAACAACCCACAGCCAGGTGGTAGGGCATTTGCCCGACTGGATGACTACCACCCCTCGTCTAAAGTATGTCGCCAAAACAACCTTGAGTTGTGTTCCGGCATTAGTGATCAGGTTCTAGTCGCCTTTAAGCAGCGCATTTGTAGCACCTTCGTTGTTGCAAATATCCATAGGCGATGGTAACCGCTTTCAATCAAGTGGGCCGTCTGCCTGTCTGCTGAACTCCTGCAAAAAAAAGGTAAATTAAAGTGACTTATGAGATATAAGAAGAGCACAAATGGAACTTTTCGATATTATTCGCTCCAAATGGTAGTAGGTAAAATTAGATAAAGTTATACTTGAAAGGGTAAGCGATACCTATGAAGTAACGCTTCTGCGACCTTTGATATGACGCAGTGACACGTTTAACTTACTTATGGCTTACTGGGCGTACTGGGGAGACATGCTCGTTGACATTATAAACTTAATAACACAGCCTGAGACACAACAAGGTTATTAGCGCCGAAATTAAAAATATTTCTTGTTTCTTAACTATATTAAAGTAAATTTTTGTATAAAATCTTTTAGATTTTACAACAATTTAAAGTGGTAGGCTAAACTACTTTAACAGTGATGTTCGTAAAAGAGGTGGGACATGCTTTTGCTAAGGAACAAGAAAGGTACTTAATACCACCGTGTTTCGTAAATGTCAATATTGCTATGTTGTTACTATATTGTTTAAATATGAAAAAGAAATAAACTTATTGGCTTCGATAAAACTACTTTTTAACGGTTTTAAGCGCAATATTTTATTTTATTTTTATTCCGAGGTTTCGGTCACTTTTCAGTAGCCTTGAAGCCTCAAGACGGACAAAGATGTCAAGTGTCAATTAGTAATGATAAATTCGATAAAAATTGTTTAGCAACTTATTCATTTTAATTTTGCTCGATGGTTTTAATTAGTCTATGAGTTTTTTTTTATTTTGGGTTTTAAACTATTTCTACTGATTTGAACTAAAAACAATTCTAGAACAACATTAATGTGCGTTCATCGTTTGATCGTATCGATCGACTTTCGTCTAATTTGAAAACACGGGGGGGGGGGGGGGGCTATCCTCTCAAGGGTTAGATTATATTGATTGAGAAAGTCTGTGTTTTCTTACAAATCGTCATAGCTATATTGATTTTATAGGACTTCAACGAGTTATCACATCATTATTGTAATGCCTCTTATTGAAAATAACTTATTTATTATTTTAAAAGAGTAATTACAATTATTTTTATTATGATATTTGGATAGTAAAATAAGCAACGTGCAATCAGCACGTGTTATAATATAAAGCACTGCATCTCGCAACGAAATAATAAATAAATATAATTGTCAAGTATTCATTGAGTCAATGTCCAATTCATTGAGTTGCAGCTAACATAATTGTAACAGTCTGCGTATTCGAATGGAAATAAAATTCTACCGGAAAAACTATTGAACATCGATTCCCATTAACAGTTCCGAAACTATCTGTTCAAAAACTCTGAAATAGAACGACGATAAAATTAAATTCGTTGGTGCTTCATCGTGCAGATGATAGTTTCCTCGTGTTTCGACTGAAAGAATTTAATAGAGAGAATATATAACTTATTTTTATTTATTTATATACGGTAAATTAAGTACGACGAAATAGGGTGTAAAATAATAGGAGCTCTACTATCGCAAATATGTGTACATTTTATGTCAAAAGTAATTTTGATACTTACTAATAGTAATTTTCAATATTACGTAAAATATCGTGCAAGTAATTATTTTGTAATATCTATTATGCAAGAAAAAGGTGTAACATTCTGTGATAACTAAAAGAATAATTATTTAATTAAAATCATTAAAAACCGGCCATGTCGGTGGTTTTTTGGTAAATATCGTCAAATTATATCGAAAAAATTTAGCTTTAAATTCTGCTAGACACTCTTGGTAAACTTTAAAAATCACTGCTCGTGTGATTCTTAGGTATAACTGTTATATCCGTATAGTGATGTGAACATGTGAAACATAAAATAACACATTGTCACCTAATGTTTTTACTAACCATGTTTTTAAGCAAATAAATGATTTGATTTGATAGTTATTTTAGTGGATCTTAGATTTGGAATTTAAAATAAAAAATCGTAGATTTTGCTTTGTTTGTAATTCACTGACATAGAATGTAGTTAATGTCAGTGAATGGTAAACAAAGCGAATTTCTACTGTAAAAAATAGGATATTGCCAGAAGGCAAAAAATAGTTCAACATATAGAGATTATGGTCAGGTTATATTAGATTAGGATTGTAAGAGTTTTTACTACCCTACTTAAAGTTGGACATTGGACATTAACTTTAAATCTCGCCCATTGTAGTCTTGCCATTCGGTTCTGGTTCAACTAAACGGCGGTAAAACCAAAAATCATTCCGTTGACAACTTAAAGTACAATGTAAGAAACTAGATGTTTTACGTTAATAAAACTACGCAACATTAGAAGTAAAATATATGTAAATCAAACTAAGGCGAATCATAATTCCAAGCGACGTTTTGTAAAGTTACCCAATTCAAAGAAACACCTGAGATATGTTTTAGCTGGAATTTGTTTTATTCAAATAAATTTTGCTGTATTTCTTTGACCAGAATCAACATAGATAATTTTGCTTCTGAAAGTGGGGTAATTCAGAACGTATACAATTCTACAGTTAACAAGAGTTGTCACCTAAATGTAATGTAAATAATCAAGAAGCTTTGCATGAATAATAAAAGAATAAAGTTGATTTTTCATTAAAGGTAACATTTTAAGCTGCCATCGCATTAATTTGTGTATAACCCAAATTAATAAATACTAGCACAACGGCGGGCTGTCGCAGCAGCTCTGTTAATAAGTTTATTTGAGCGACATTGTTAATTTTATTGCTTTTATAAACTAGTGGCTATTTTATACCAACGATATTTTTAGCTTCCATAAATATTATTTTAAGATTATATTTTGACCAGAACCGAAAGGTAGTTGAAAGCAAGGCTATGTGACAAGAGCTATATACATATGTATGCTCCTCGAACCGTTCTTGACGACGACCGTCTGTGATAGCGAGAACGAGTAGGTGACGGCTTCATTCAAAAGTTGCCGTTGTCAGGATATTAACCCTCATTTCCTCGAGTTACCCTGCCTAACTACTTACGCAACGGTCCTTAGACGACGGTAACTACCAGGCAGGCCGTTAATCATTTTACCTACTTCAGGCAATAAAGAGAGCGTAATTTTTGAGCAGATTCTATTCTCACTTCCACTTCTACATGGCTCCGTTTCCAAACTTGTTTTGTTATTGGCCAAAGAAGCATCTTAATAAGCACATGATACCTTAGTTTCACGTTGCATGTTGATGAAACGTAACATTTCTTGTAAATCTTCTATTAGGTTCTACTTAAAGGCAGCAACTGTTTACTTCTGTACTGGAAAATCACAATATCCTTGTATAATTCAGCTCACACACGGTGAATTTTGAAAATTATGGAATTCTTTTTCTTGAAACCGGCAAGCATATGTTAGTACTAATGACTATATATAACATAAACATACAGTTGGGCAAACAGTTGGATTGATTTTCATGAAAAGGATCTACATATATGAAAATATATGAAGATCCTTTTCATGAAAATCAATCCAACTGTTTCCCCGCAAAAAACGTTATAAAAACCAATTCAAAGTAAGTTTTTCATATATAAGCCAAGAAAACACTTGTAAACTTTATTCAGAAACATTTATAAAGGATGAAGATAGGTCTTAAATAAGAAAAAGTTGAAAGAAAATTCTCTTAAAACGGGTCCAAAGTAACGCAATCAGTAAATTGCATTACATACTTCGCAGAAGCCTTCGCAGCGTCAGACACGGCCTCCAATGATTACACCTGGCTCATAAAATTACTTTCCCGCCTACATAACTCGTTTTATCTCGCGACTGAGCATGTGGTGGCTGCCATAAATTACGCCTACTTGCCTACACCCCACCCCGGTTTCACCCGCTTGCCGTAATTACAACGCGCCTTATCGAATGTTGCAAGCCAATTTAGGTAGGTCGTCTACTGCATGTAGTGATGTTAGCAAGCTCTGAGGTACCTAGAACTTATATTAAGTTTATGTTAATAATTTTATCTTAAAGCCGCACTCAGAGTTCTTCTTAATAAACAATTGAATTTAAGAGTGATTTAAATTTATGATTGAATTACTCTGTGGCTTCTTTCACATGGTACTACCTTGTTAACTTTGCGAAATATCTAAAATATACAAGAAATTTTCAGATAGACAAAAAATCTGAAAACGTTTATTTATGATTAGGCGTCATATAAATAAAGTTTTAACTTAAGTTTGGGTATTTATGTTCAACTCATAGACATTTAATATATTTTTTTAACGAGTCTGTAAACCTCGTATAACTACATACATACATACATACATAACTTCATGCCAGTTCCCTTGCGGGGTAGGCACGAACAACAGAGCGCCATCCAGGCTTATTCTTACACACCTCACTTGCTTCTTTGACATTCATAACTTGTCATGCACGATCGTCTGTTCTTAAGGCTCCTGACATCACCTTCTGCTAGTACACGGTCAATTTGACCGTGGAAGGTGTGTCGTGGCCTGTCACGACTTCTGCATCCATCCACTTTTGCATTGTATATCTGTTTAGTCATTGCATTCTTTCCACTTTCTCGTATAACTATTATTAATAAAGTGGTAAGTGTTATGAATAATTATAACAGTCCATCTGCGTCATTGTAAAAATGCTTAAAACAAATATTTTAGTGACAAAGACATTGAATTGAATTCTTTAAAACGAGTATTTAAATAATTGGTTGTTAGCAAAGTTATCGATAAGCTTCAAAATGAAGGAAAAGCTTAATATAGGTTAACTATTTCTTTTTTTCTTCTTCAGAAGTAGCACAGTATTATTAATAGATTAAATAATAATATTTTTAGTGTATTTAACTTATTATTATTTCTGTTTGTTTTCACTGTCTAGAAAAGTGAGTATCTATCCATTTTTTATTTAGATTTACTACTCTGTATTGTTTTTAATATTAGAACGTACTGTCCCTGAAGGTCATAGATTCGATTTAAGAAGGGGATGCTACTATGCATCTTCTTCAGTGCGTCTGAAGTCTAAGTGCAAATACATGTAATCGATTTCACTATACCTAAATGCATTTTACGTTGCTTCGAGGGCTAAAGTCAGCTCTTAAGTCTTTTTAGGGATCCGTAGCTATTGTACAAAAAGCGAATCCATATAAAATAGTCATCTTCGGCTGTTTGTCTCCTTATTTATGTCATAAACATTTTTAACCGAAATTATAAAAAGAGGAGGTTCTCAGTTCATATATTAATATTTTTCAAAATCTGATCTTGAAACTTAATAGAAAGGTGTATTCTATATGTCAGTATGCAATAATGCAGATTAGGGAGTGTTATATACTTATTTAATTTATAATTAAAATCATTGACATGATAGGCAACTCAGGATGAGTGATTTTGTTTCAGTGTTTATTAATTTATTTCATTCGATTACAATGCCATATCAGTACTTATAACTAAAAGGACAATATAAGCAGCCTAAATGCAGCAATAATGAATTGATAAGTAAATAGGTATGCGAACATTTTATATCACAGATTTGATTTTCATGAAACTCAGCTGTGAGAATTTGACCATTTTTCGCAATACTTACAGTTTCAGATTTCTTCTCGAAAGACTGTTAATTTCACTTCGCATAATAATATAATGACAAACCTATTGATAATACCATACTCACAGATGGTCACGATACGTGTTGCCTTCAGAGAGACTTTGCATCTCTCTGCGTATTCTGCCGACTGTATAACTCTAGTGTTCCCAGTAACTTTTCAAAATGATGCCTTAATCTTCGCTCTACCACCGCACTGCTTGCCATCTCGGCTCGACATTCTTCCGCATTTCCTTGAGCCACTTCGCGCGTATCTAACGTTTCTATTGCGCACCGTGGGGTTTTAAAAGGGCTTTCGCAGAGACTTCGCGACTCTGCATATTCCATTCTATTGATGATCCCATACTCACAGATAGTCACGATACGTGTGGCCTTCAGAGAGACTTTCCATCTTTCTGCGTATTCTGCCGAATGTATAACTCTATTGTTTCCAGGAACTGTTCAAAATGGTGCTTTTGTTTTCGTTCTACCACTGCACTCCTTGCCATCAGCTGGAAATTCTTCCGCATTTCCTTAAGCCACTTCGCTCATGTATCCAAAGTTTCTCTTGCGCACCGTGGGGATAAGAAAATAGCTCCCAGCTGAAGTTTTCCAACAGCGCTGCAATTTGGTGTTATAAAATTTCTTCGAGGCCGGCACGTTGGTGACACCTCTAGCATCGCAAACGTTCATAGGTCAAAATAACCACCTTCCATCAGGTGGGTTACCATCTTGTCTGCTGTACTTTAGTTAAACCTATAATAAACAGTATTTTACATACATAACTTCACGCCAGTTCCCTTGCGGGGTAGGCACGAACAACAGAGTGCCATTAAGGCTTATCCTTACACACCTCACTTGCCTCTTTGACATTCATAACTCTTGTCGTGTATTATTTTTATGTATTATTCTCAGTATTTTAAATGATAAAATAATAAGTTCTACGAACGACTTTGATTGCACAATTTTATAAAACATAAAATGTTTTACTAGAATAACTGTCTGTTCATGAAAGTAGCTTGTCTATGTTTCTGAAAAGATGGTTTAACAAGTTTGCTGCGCTCAAAGCGACGATTTCAAAGAAATATTGCGAAACTGCGAAATGAACACTCCGCAGTTGTTCTTAAACTAAAAATTATTTCCTTTTAAAGATTTTATAAGTTTATTGCGAAGTAGTAGTTGAGACGTTTAACATTTTCCTTGATAGGCTTTAAACGAATGGCGTAAATTAGGTTTCGGTTTTACTTCATTTGTTGTACATAATAATAATAATTTGAGTAAAATATAAACTATACTACCTATAGGTATTCACTTGATATGTGAATGTAGTTTATGTAGAAACTAATTAGATAAGAATTTAAAAACAAGATCTTTCAAGCGCGTCTTGATAGGTAACTGTGTGGTTGCTATCCTTTAATCGATTTAATTTAAAAAAAAGATTCGACGTGAGGATATCTGTACTAGAACCACTGTAGAGAACATAGTACAGAATATTAACAAGCTGAAATGGTAGTAGACTGACTAATATATCTATCTCTGGAAGCCAAAAGAGTAAACCAGTCTTGAAGTAGAGACTGTGTCTAAGAAAACATAGTATGGGACGCTTTTCCGTTTGATAGACTGATGAACTCTGTAAAGTTTACTGATAGTAGTTGAACGAGACAATCGAATGATAATTGGATATATGGTTTAAACTTAGAAAGATAATTAGTTACAAAAACATGCCAGAACTGATGTCTAAAAGTAAAGTTGAAGTTTTTATTGCTTATTGTATTGTAATTATAAGGAAAGTAATAAAAAGAAATAAAAGTAGATAAACAAGTTTACATTATTAATATATAGATTAGTATACAAGAAATAATGTAAAAACAAAAAGGATAAAAAACTAAAAAAACAATAAAAATAAAAATGTAGCATCAAATAGATAAGACAGTATATAAGGCAAAAAGTGTATAATTATATAAGAAAAATAAATGTATTAGATATAAGGACCTAATTGTACAAGTTTTTTGGAAATAAAGTAAAACAAGAAAAAAATAAAATAAAAATAAAGATAATAAAACAGAAAACGCATAGAAAAGAAAATGCGCAAAAAAGACAAAAAAATAAGAAAAAAAAATATAAACAAAAAACATAAGGATAAATAAAGCTGGACAACTTGTTCGTCTGGCAAAGGAGGAGAATAAAAAAAAATCTTAGAAAGGCAAACGTTCAGTAGTGCTTGCTAATTGGATAACGGCGTAAAAACATGCATGAATTGTAGAAATGTATATATGTACGTGAATAAACCACAACCGATTTTGATGAAATTTTTGAGTGTGTTGAGTGGGTGGGTCCCCTGATGGTTTACATTAATGACTGGAATCAGTAGGTGCCGCTGGGATCTAGTCCGATACGTTTTTCGGGGCAGGACATCGTCTGCTGGGACCTAAAATTTATATATAAAATAAATACATCAGAAATAGAAAAAAAATATCATTTTTCACCCTAGAAGATGCTATAGTTTCCGCAAGTTAGCAATTGGATGAAAAGCTAGAAACTTATATGTGCTATATTAGAAAACAACTAAAGTTTTGTAGAACTTATGCTCATAAAAGTAAACATGAGTTACTTTGTATGCTCATTTATTAGTCTTGTTTCGTCGACCATGGATATAAACCGATTTTAATGAAATTTATGAAATATGAAAATATTTTAATTCCTGTAGATAAAACGGAGGTTTGTATAAGTGAAGTCACATACGCGTCGCTTAAAAAAAAATTAAGTTTGTGTACTGTGAAATTAAACCATCGCTGTATTATTTTAAAGAGCTTTTGTAATTACCCAACAATGTTGCAATGTGAAGGAACTATCTCCGCTGTTCGAAAGTTGTCAGAACTTTACAGTTCACGGACTGTTTTATTAGACGCTTGCCTCAAGCTATTGTGGCTGAGGTACAATTTACAATGTTGGTGCGGCCGTACACTAGACAGACGTTTGTGCGACGTCAGTTGTGGCGTTATATATGTATGTAGGAATACAGGCATTTTATTGATTTATGTAGCTCGACTGCCCACTGATTTGGTCTTACGTTAAGATGACCAAATTAGTGTTAGTCATTAATCACTATTATCATAGATATGAGGTAAAAAGCTGCTACTAATATTAACATACTTTATATTGTGTAAGTTTCTTTGAGTATATACATTGAACTATATTAATAAATTATTATTATTTTTTGAAATGAATACGAAAAATACTCAAGAAATAGTGGATTAGTCTTATAGTGAATTTTATACATATAATTTACCACGGCTTAGCTTGCACGTAAATATAAATTTCATAATGTTATTTACAACAAAGAAAGTTTTATAACTGTTATTAAAAAGCAAAATTGTAATTTGTTGTTGATGTAAAATAGTTTAATAGTTTTGGAAATAACATTTTACGTGTGTTAAAAGTGGATTTTACCAAAAAAATTGATCTGCTAAGCGAGTGTCGATCTACATTCACACAATGGGGTTCTGTGATACAACCAACATCTGTTATTTTAGTTTCGATTACGGTACTCTAATGTGTGTTAAATTGAAAAAAAGTCATTATTAGCAGATATATAGAACTTTTTAATTTTTAATCTAGAGTTCCTAACTAAGAGGAGAGAGAAAACATTTTTATGACTTCAAAAGGATATAATTATCTTACATTTAGATTTTAATACAAATAGTCTCAAAAATATTGTTCGTACATATTGTGGCCACGCCTAGTTCTTAGTTTTGTTATTTCATTATAGTGGCTATGACATACATATACGTACATGAACCACAGATCAATAAATATAGCACGGAATGGTGCGAAGAATTTAATTTGTCTCTGATATGAACAAACCTATAAGCACGATATTATAAAAGTTCTACTTTTGCAGTTGACTGTGGAACCCTATACATTTTATGATAATAAAGATATTTATATGTTTATAAGATGCTTAATAATATTTAAATTTGTTCACTTTGTGTTACGTTTCGGTGAGTTTTGTGCTATTTATGTGGCGACATGGCAAAGCAAATGTGGCATGCATGTGTCGTGCGACTCCAGGGTACAGCCGGCCTAAGTGTCCGTACCGTTAAAATGAAAAGATAACAGCGGTATTTAATTAGAATCAGTTACCATTGGTGCAGGGTTTTACTCCCCAGATTAATTAATGTAATGGAAGCTTCGCCCTTTTGTAACATTATTAAGGGAATATTCGTTTGTAGAGTCCAACAAATCCGTGTTTAAGAGTAAATAAATTGAAATTAACATTTGTTACAATTGTAGATTATTATTCACTTTATGTTTTCAATCAGGGTAGTTAATGGGATTGTTTTAGGTTTAACCTACATCACATATTTTGCCTATTGCACCTTATCACATCGTGGAAGAAGAATACGGTATAATCATTCCCCAATCTGCTAAATCGTAGATAACTGATTATATGAATAAGATAGCTTTACAAGTCATTTTTATTGTACGAGCAGTTTTTGTGTCTGTATGTATGTGTGGTTGTGCACGCATGTGTGCGAGCACACAAGTGGCGCGCATGGTATGTGACTCTATTATCTTTATATTTAAGAATTAAGAAGAGATTTTTTGTGAACATGGCTACGGAGTCCTAAAAATGTTGTGGTAATTTAATAAAAAGTTTTAAGCGCGGTATTTTATTTTATTTTATTATATTGCAATCGAAAAATACCCAAATTTCAATAGAGAAGATGGTGGGCAAGTTCCACCTCTTTGGGATCTAATGATCAAAACTATTAAGAGCCAAACCCAGCAAAAACCACTACCATACCTCAAGACACTGCGAGTACTTCCTGCGTGCACTGGAACACAAACAAACTTGAATTATTTTCTCTTTTCATTTTACCTCCCACGCATTTTAATATTATACAAAATTATCAGAGCTACGCGTTGCTGAAGAGTTTCTTGCGTCGCTTCTTCTCTTCAAACCACAAAGCGGTGGTATATTAGATTAGGCACCCATAGAGTAAATAATAAACGTAAACAAAATTAAAACTAAATAATTAAAAAGAACAAATTAGCGGTAGACTACATAAAAACTTTATAATTACTTATGGACACTTGACATCTTTGTCTTCCATGATCACGGCTACTGAAAATTGGCCGAAACGTCGGAATAAAAATCACAAAATATCTTTAATAAGCCTTTTAAGAAAAACAAAGTATAAAAAACAAAAACGAAACACATTTTAGAGGCTAAAAACACTATACAAAATGTTGAGTAGTCTCTGACTCTCAAACTATGTATAATTATGAGTAATATGAGTCAATCTGAGGTTTCTCACGCCAATTGCCAGTGTTAAAATTAATGATTTGCATGTAGTGTGTATGTGGTCATGTTCACGTACATATATATTAGTATGTGTGCGTGTGTATCTATTTATGTGTGTGCGATTGTGTGTCTTTAGAGAAGGAAGTAAGAAAGAAGAATAAAACAATACCACTTTTGCTTTTATCTGTAAACAAAGATGATGTGTCAAACAATTCCAGGTAAATTATGTTGGAATTTGTTTGTTGGTAGTTAAAGTGCAAGCACTTTCAATTTCATTCGCAGCGTAAAGTCATTAAAGAGAAACAAAGGGGAAAATTTTCATTGTTCATCCGTTCGAATAATCAGTTTGGAGCGGGAATGTGGAGGCCGGTTTTAAAGTAGGGCAGTCGTAAACGGGCGGCTGGTAAGGCATGCCCTCGCATATTGCACACATGCCGACACGAGACAGCCACCGCTACTTATATCCTCTATATGTGTATTATATAGCGCGTTTCATTAGTAGCTCACAACGCCCAAAATGCTCCGTTAGCCGTTCCACAAGGCGACCGCGGTCGTTGTGGTCGTGGCAAAAACGTCACTAATGATGTCATCGTTGTCGATCACACAACACTCACAACGACCATGCCAAGAGGTGGGTCGAATAACCGTTCCACTTGGGTTTATGATTGAACACCGGCAAGCAAGTGGAACGGGAAAAATCTCGGTCGTGAACGTGGTCGTTGAGAGTCTAATGGATAGCAGCCATAGAGTAACGTGGATTCCATGCGACTTGATATGTATGCATTTCGACTGTTTCTAAAAAATAATTTAAATATGTAACGGTTTTTTGATAGCACCCACCTGACTTGATTGATTACTTTATGCTATTAAAGCGGCCCTTTGTTAGGTATAAACCTGTGTAGTCTATAGTGATTATAAGAATATCTATAATAAATATATATATATATATATTATCGAGTGGGCTAAGCTTTTACTGGCAGAGGCTCCGGGCTCAATTCCTGGTATTTACTTATAGCTTGGGTGTTTGGGATCGGCCCCAGAGTGGTCTGTTGTATATTATTCATAATACAAGCGTAAGTTGCTTAGCTTCAGGATAATAATGAAGTGTGTTTATTTACCAATTATAAAAAAAAATACAATCGAACTGAGAACGTCCTCCTTTTGGAAGTTGATTAATAAATAAAAAATACTTTCAACATCAACGTCATTATAAAGTAGATTTTATAGATACAATAAATATTCTATTGTCTTCGAGTCTATATAAGAATATCAATAAAAGTACCCGATTTCTACCTTTATACAATTAGGTATAGGATGTGTGGCCACACATGTCTTGCCATAAATAATATTTTATTATAACAAAGATTTTTTTCTATTGCAAATAACATTTATAAGTTTTACAGTGTGTTAGTTTAATACATAAATATAAAACAATTTCAAATATAAAAAACTTATTCAAAGTGGTCTCCATTGGCTGCAATACAGTCCTATAAACAATGAGGCCAGTTATCAATAGAAGCACGCACTCTTTCCATGGGAAAATTCTTCACTGCCGATCGTATGGATTGTTTTAGGGACTCCTAATTATCATAGCGTTTAGAGGAAGCTTTACTCTCTAAAACTGACCATAAATCCAGTGGATTAAAATTGGGCCTAGACGACGGCCAATCTTCAGCTCTGATGAAGTCCGAAACGTTCGTTTCCAACCAAGACTGCGTGGACCAAACTTTATGATCCGGCGCCGAGTCTTGCTGGAAGGACCATTCTTGGTTATTGAACTAGTGCTACTAAGAGCTTACTAACTCAAGAATGGTATCTTAATATACTTATGTCGATGTTTTGATACCTTTTTCACAAAAATATGGCTCAGTCACTCCTTCATAGCTAACACCCGACCAAACCATCACTAAAACGGATAATGCCCACGTTGCACTCTGTCGACTAATTGAGAAACTTCCTTAGAGCTTTGAGCATAAATACGGTCATTTTTTTTGTTAAAATGTTGCTCAATTGTAAAAATTTTCTCATCCGTAAATAATTTTTTTTTGTGACCTCCCTTTGCGTACCGCTTCAGTAGTTGTTTCGATTTTACCACCCTAATCTTTTTTAAATTATGAGTTAAGAAATGACCAGTGCGTCTCTTATATGCTGCAAGTCCTAAGTCATCTTTTAAAATACATGACATGATTTTAGGTGATATCTTCATCTCCCGAGATAAAATCTTTTGCTTTCGGATAGGATTTCTTCGAATTCTTTCCCTTACTGCTCTGACCACCTTTTTCGTACGAACACTACGTGGACGGCCAGATCTTTTTCTGTTACAAACAGAGAAGGTCTCATTGTATCTATTGATAGCCCGGTACACAAACATTTGACTAATACCAAGCGTATGCAGAGTTTTAAAAATTACATTTGGCTGCATACCTACTTTGTGTAATGTAATCACAGCGATTCGGTTCTCTTTATCGCCCCACTACATTTTAATATCTCAAAATGTTGTACAATGTATTGGCGACAAAATGAGAAAACACAATGAACAATCATATAAAAATGACAGATTCCAAATTCAAATATAATATTTTGTTTCTTTTCAATTGTAACAGTATTTATGACCAGACTAAGTATTATCCCTATTAATATTATAAATGCGAAAGTAACTCTGTCTGTCTGTCTGTCTGTCTGTCTGTCTGTCTGTCTGTCTGTCTGTCTGTCTGTCTGTCTGTCTGTCTGTCTGTCTGTCTGTTCCGTTTTCACGTAAAAACTACTGGACCGATTTGGCTGAAACTCAGTATATATATATTTTCGATGCCGAGAATGAACATAGGATACTTTTTATCCCGGAAAATGGGATAGTTTCCGGGATAAAAGTATATTTGTCTCTCTGTTTGTTATCCTTTTATGGAAAGACTATTGGACCGATTTGGCTGATACTCGGTACATATGTAATTTGAATACCGAGGGTGGCCAAGAGATACCTTTCATCCCGGATACTGGGATAGATTTTGGGATAGATTTATGTAAAGTTTATCCCGGAAACTAGGATAGGTTTTTTATTTGTGGTTGGCCATTTTCGTCATTTTGTTTATTTTGGTCAATTTGGTCGTTTAGGTAGTTTTGTTTAGTTTAGTTGTTTTGGTAGTTGTGGTAGTTTTGGTTGGTAGTTTTGCTATTTTCGGTAGTTTATGCTGGTAGTTTTGGTAGTTTCGGTTGTTTTGGTAGTCGTGATAGTTTTGGTAGTTTTGGTAGCTGTAGTAGTTTTGGTAGTTGTGGTAGTTTTGTTTTGTAGATTTGGTAGTTGTGGTAGTTTTAATTGGTAGATTTAGTTATTGTGGTAGTTTAGGTAGTTGTGGTAGTTTTGGTTTGTAGATTTGATAGTTATGGTAGTTTTGGTTGGTAGATTTGGTTATTTTGGTAGTTGTGGTAGTTTTGATAGTTGTGGTAGTTTTGGTTTGTAGATTTGGTAGTTGTGGTAGTTTTGATAGTTGTGGTAGTTTTGATAGTTGTGGTAGTTTTGGTAGTTTTGATAGTTGTGGTAGTTTTGATAGTTGTGGTAGTTTTGATAGTTGTGGTAGTTTTGGTAGTTTTGGTAGTTTTGATAGTTGTGGTAGTTTTGGTAGTTGTGGTAGTTTTGGTAGTTTTTATAGTTGTGGTAGTTTTGATAGTTGTGGTAGTTTTGGTAGTTTTGATAGTTGTGGTAGTTTTGATAGTTGTGGTAGTTTTGGTAGTTTTGATAGTTGTGGTAGTTTTGATAGTTGTGGTAGTTTTGATAGTTGTGGTAGTTTTGGTAGTTTTTATAGTTGTGGTAGTTTTGATAGTTGTGGTAGTTTTGGTAGTTGTGGTAGTTTTGGTAGTTTTTATAGTTGTGGTAGTTTTGATAGTTGTGGTAGTTTTGGTAGTTTTGATAGTTGTGGTAGTTTTGATAGTTGTGGTAGTTTTGGTAGTTTTGATAGTTGTGGTAGTTTTGATAGTTGTGGTAGTTTTGATAGTTGTGGTAGTTTTGGTAGTTTTTATAGTTGTGGTAGTTTTGATAGTTGTGGTAGTTTTGGTAGTTGTGGTAGTTTTGGTAGTTTTGATAGTTGTGGTAGTTTTGATAGTTGTGGTAGTTTTGGTAGTTTTTATAGTTGTGGTAGTTTTGATAGTTGTGGTAGTTTTGGTAGTTTTGATAGTTGTGGTAGTTTTGGTAGTTTTGGTAGTTTTGGTAGTTTTGATAATTGTGGTAGTTTTGGTAGTTTTGGTAGTTTTGGTAGTTTTGGTAGTTTTGATAGTTGTGGTAGTTTTGGTAGTTTTGATAGTTGTGGCAATTTAGGTAGTTGTGGTAGTTTTAGTTGGTGGATTTGGTAGTTTTGGTTGGTAATTTGGTAGTTTTAGTACGTTTGGTAGTTTTGGTCGTTTATGTAGTTTACACAATATTTAGTTATATAAATAAAACTAGAACGGGTTGAAATAAGGTATTCAAGTTTGTATGGGGGATCAATCATTTATCAAGTTTATAGATATAAAAATTCATAATCTTTAAAAAAATGCGACTTTCACTCGATCTGTCTGTCTGAATACCGAAAATGGACATAAATACTATTCATCCCGGTAGATGGGATAGTTTACGATATAAAATGAAGTAAATCTTCCGAGGGCAAATAGCACCAACATAAAAATACAATACAATATATCCTGTATTAACGCCTGCTCTTAAAACAAGAGGTACCCACTAGAGTTTGACGCGCGGCGGGGCCGCGGGGTAAACTCTAGTATACCTATATATTCAAGATATGTAAGAAGTTATGTGGACAAGAAATGTCTAGTTATGCCACTTCCCCCAGGAGCCCAAAAGGGAAGTGGACTGTCAAATCAATTGAAACATTTTTTATAAACTGACAGAACGTCGTGGCCGCATAGATTACGTTCGAGCATATTACCAACTTTTGACGTCATAAGTAGTTACAGGTACAGAGACTGACATAGCGCATATATTACTGTTTGAAACCCCCTCGGGCTTTATATTACCCGTCGCCCGTTCTCAATTAGTGCTTTGTGTCGCCCTATGGTGGCCATCATTAAATTCATCCCCTTCTCATGGCAACAGTTCAGCCGAGGTAAAACTCCTTAGGGAGCTCCCTCGAGCAAGTTGCCCCCCCGGGCTCGAGCGCCTTCGCTTCGCGAAGGCACTCGCCCCAAAAACCCCGGTAAAGTTGTAAGGTCTTCGGACCAACAACATAAAGTCAAGTCCAATAAAAAAAAAAAAAACTGTTTGAAATGTAATTAAAACTGTTGTTATTGTGACATTTTAAAATGTTAAATGATAAAATATTATTTTAACGCCTCTTTTTAAAGTGTAAAAATATAAGAATTTATTGAAATATTTTTCCGCATCCTTATTCTGCTATTACTATGTTGTCAACCGGATACTGTCGTCTCAACTGTAGGTTTGCCTGATTTCGGTATTCTGTTAATTGCAATGGCGGGCCCGTGGGACACCACTTTATCTTTATAAATATTTATAGTGAAAACTCGCGAAATAATCGATAAATGTTGGTAGTTTTTCAATATTCGATTTATACTCGACGATATCGAGATGATAATATTGTGGATTTAGTAGAATACGAATTTTTGACATTATCGCAATGGAATCATACTTTGAATATCTTAGAGATGTCAAGATATTGAAATAGCAGAGTTGGGCCACAGGTTCCAGTAGGAATCGTAGGCAAAAAAAGTGCTGGACCCTATTCTTCAGAAGAGACGATAAGCTTACTAATTGGTACAATAAAACTTCGAACACCTGAAACGCTCGCTTCTCATCCATAATATACAGAGTGAATTTTTCAAGTAGCCCAATATTGCCAAGTTTGAAATTATAAGATTAGCGAAAAATCCTTAAAGAAGGCGTGAGACCGATTTTTATGAAAACTAAAGTGGCATCATTGGATTTTGAAAAATCATTTACCCTGGTCAGGAATCGCATCGACTGATTTTGGACAATAATATAGTGTATTATGTATAATATGAACGATCGTAAGGATCAATTTCTCTAAATGAATGTTAAACGTGAATCTATGGGAAAGGGTAAATTTTAACAAAATGTTGTTTAGCATCAATTTCTGTAAAGGAATGTCAAAATGAAAAAGGACTGGTTTTAACAAAATTTTCTATAATTTTCTTTGCATTAAATAAATGGTCAAACTTAATACTATTAAGATATTTTAAAATTATAATAGTTAATAATAGGTTGGGGAAAAAGTCTTTTCGCATATAGTATGTATGAACTTGTAATAAGATCTCTTTCGCTATAGCATTTGTATCTGGCTGGTTTTGGTATCATTAAAAAGTTTTAATTTTAAAGAAGACAATTCCAAATTCAAATTACGAAAATGTGTGATTTTTATTTATTTTTCTTATTGTTAAAATGAGTGATTGTAATGAAGAAATCCGATACATTTTAAAATTTTACTACAAAAAAGGTAAAAATGCAACATAAGCTGCGAAAAAAATGTATGATGTTTATGGACCTAAGGCAGTATCTGTGAGAGTAGCGCAAATTTGGTTTAAGCGTTTTCAATCCGAAAATGTTGATATCAAAGATGCACGTCGCTCTGGTCGCCCTGTCACGGACAAAATTGATGAGATTTTTGAAAAAGTGGAGCAAGATCGGCATATTAGTAGTTACGATGTAGCTGGAGAACTGGGAATTGACCACAAAACGGTTTTGGCGCATTTCAAAAAAGCTGGGTACACAAAAAAGCTCGATATTTGGGTGCCTCATAAGCTCACTGAAAGAAACCTAATGAACCGTGTACTCATTTGTGATTCTTTATTACGACGTAATGAAACCGAACCATTTTTGAAGAAGCTGATAACTGGTGATGAAAAGTGGATCACGTACGACAAGAACGTGTGAAAAAGATCGTGGTCAAAGGCCGGTCAGGCTACACACACTGTGGCGAAACACGGGTTAACTCGCAACAAGGTGATGCTGTGTGTATGGTGGGATTGGAAGAGCATTATTCATTATGAGCTATTACCGCTAGGCAGGGCCATCGATTCTGAACTGTACTGCGAACAACTGATGAGATTAAAGCAAAAAGTTGAGAGGAAGCGGCCGAAATTAATCAACAGAAGGGGGTGTGATTTTTCACCATGATAACGTTAGACCTCACACATCTTTAGCCACTCAACAAAAATTACGAGAGTTTAGCTGGGAGGCGTTAATGCATCCGCCGTATAGTCCTGACCTTGCACCTTCAGATTTTCACCTGTTTCGGTCTCTGCAGAATTCCTTAGGCAGTGTCAGGTTAACATCACGAGAGGACTGCCAAAACCACATGTCGCAGTTTTTTGATCAGAAGCCCCAAAATTTTTATAGCAATGGGATCACGTTCCTACCTACAAGATGGCAAAAAGTTATCGAACAAAATGGCACCTAAATACTTTAGTCAAATGTACATAAACTTTATAAAAAAACCTTTTGAATTTTTATATAAAATGCGAAGAAACTTTTTCCCCAATCCAATATGTATATCCCAAAATTAGTAAGTCATGAATCAAATTGATAAACTGGGAAACTGAATCGTGTGGGCAATAAAGGTATTAAAGCATATTCGATAATGGATTGCGGGAATTATGCGAGAGCCCACCCTGGACGGCTGCCAGCCACCCCGATGAGTGTTCAACAAGTTGCGCCATTTAAACTTTAGCACAATCACAATAATTACTTTCCTCTCACAACACAAATGTTTCGAGGATGGTATTTTATTAATTTGATTCTAACAAGTGATTTTCTTGCAGTTTTGCTCGTCTAAGTTATAGTTTTGTATTATCAGATTTTGTGTTCTACTCTGGTCTTGGAAGGATGTCTGAAGTAAACTTCATAAAAATCAGTTAAAATTCAAGGATGTGCTTTTACTGTTTGTCAATATAGCTCTTTTCAAAATTACTTTTAACATTAATATTTATTTTCAGAACCCTAAAAAAATTGTATCGTATTCTTCATCGTTTATTACTATATTCTATCACAGTTGTTTTTTTAATAACTTCATTATATTCAAGTATAAAGTACAAATTACATCAATTACCAAGTACAAATACAAGTGCAGCTACGGCATTTTTACTATTTTATAATATTGTAGATTTATTCAATATTTCTTTAATAGTATTCACGCTCAATATATTTCTTTCATCTTCATAACATCTCAATTTGTATTCTGTTATGGAAAATGTGGTTAAAAATTAGAAATTATGTGGGAGTTTCATTACGTGGATTGTAGACTTTTTTTAGCTCTATATGCTAACATCCGACATAAAGTTATAAAAAAAAAATGTTTTTTAGGATACTGCTGCATACATATATCAGAGAGATGCAAAGACCCGGATCCTAGCTATCTATGTGGTCATAATTGCCAGCTAATCGCCGTCCAGTGCTAGAGAACGTCCTAAACTATGACCGAAACGCGGTCTTCACTCCAAGACTTGTGTGTTCCATTGGCTATCGATCTTTTTATTTTTATTTTTTTAAGGCGAGGGAAATGCTCTTTACGCACAATACCGGGTCCTTTGTAAGGAATTAGACCATAGTTGATCATGGAGGCCTTCCCTTTTTTAAGGGGCAATCCAAACAGTAATCAACCGGCTTGTGTGGGGACTCCGAGAAGTTGCACGGGCAACAACCACTACCCACTAAAACCACCCTCCTCCCATGTGCCGCGCGCTTTTTGTAGGAAAGGCTGAGACTTAGAACGTAGTTACGCCCAGTCCGATCCAGCGCAAAAAGTGCCTGAATGTGCCCCGGGAATCAGAACACATCCACTTCGTCAGCGGGGGTGATGAATCCTTTGCTCCCTTGATAGCTAAAGGCCCCCCGAAGCGGTATATTGGCTATCGATCTTGCGGCAAACGCGACCGACTCATTGCCACTTCAGCTTGTAAATTTTACGAAATATGTATTGTGTACTTTGCTTCTCTAACGGATGTCCTAATTATTTTTGGTCCTGTTAGGTCTATAGTGCTTATTCTGTATGTTTTATGATATGTTTTTATGTTTATATAGTTTACTAGGATATGCCCGCGACTTTGTTCACGTACGACGTAGAAAATTTCCACGGGATTCCCGGGACAGAAAGTATTGCAATATTTAAAAAAGCTATCGTTTTAGTGAAAGCTGTGTTGCAATAAGCTAATTTTTATGCACCTGAAAAACTTCAAACCGCTACCGAAAAAATTTCGGGATATCCCCAAATTAAGCAATTTACACTTGTGTTATGGGTAATATACCATGCACTACTCTGGGTCCTATACCAATCACCCATACCATAGTAATTTACCATAACAGGAATCAAACCTGGAGCCTCTGCATTGCAATGACGTACGCTGTCAAAGGCTTAGCCCGCTCAACCACAGAGGCCATCAATACCTCGACAATATATGATCATATCACGAAAAAAGGAAATACATGACCGCATATATAGTATATACGAGTTGGAAATTTACGTCCAACTATGCCAGCTGCCACTCACAAGTGGTTTATTGAACACGTAATAACGCATGCCCCTGTCCACGGTTAAATTATGTTCAACATATCAGTTAAAGATAGTTGAAGCTATTTTGCCATCACAAATATCGTTCAAAAGATGCTTTATAAATGACAATATAAAGTCAGGCGCTTAATTTAATTTTAGATGCTCCGTTTTCACTTTTGAGATGCTATAATAAAGGATTTAACGCGAACAGCCAAACATGAAAGTTTTATACAAAATACTTCGTGTTTAATAGAATGAGAGTATTAAGACACATTCAATATTTAATGAGTAAATTTTAAGCGACTCAGTGGATGTAAACGATGAGTTTAGTTATAAATTACATTTAATATTTGGTTAAAAAAACATACATATACACTTATACATACTTAAGTGCTTAATAGCCGTAATAAAATATCAGGTATTATTTCTCCTGCAGGAACAGAAAAAGAATACTGATGCAAACAGGCCCTTGCAGGTGTTTTATTACCTCTTTAAATTTGAGTGATCTATTGTTCGCGATAATTTCTTTGTTCACGCCGCCGTAAGACGCCATATAACCTTCTTTCCTGTGTTGGTATTACATGCGAATTCTTGGAAGCCATTGAGCTGACCATTTAAAAATTTTAAGGACTAGTGGGCGGCATGTTGCTAGGAGGCCATGTCTAATTTTTAAATGGATGAGTGTTGGTGAGTCGGAAAATGCGCCAGTCGAATTCTCATTGCGAACGAGGCGTTACCTGGTGCACTTTCAGAGCGAGTATCTTTAACGAGAAACTTTGCGCGATTTCTGTGATAACAATTTTCTGCCCTACGGTTTGGTTTTGTTGTATTCAGCTATAATTGTAAGACCCGTGAGTTGCATGTGTGTATTTCTAATAAACTTTGTGATAATTCCAACAGCATTTTCGAATTTACACTCTACAAATACCCTAGAAATTCGTAACAATACTAATTCAGAGCGGCCTGTTGTAGGAGGCGACAAAACAACCCACAGCCAGATGGTATGGCATTTGCCCGACTGGATGGCTACCACCACTAGTGTAGAGTATGGAGTTGTATTCTGGCATCAGTGGCCAGGTACCAGTTTCTCCTTTGAGGCCGGCAGCACCTCTGCTATTGCTAATGTCCATAGGCAACGGTAACCACTTTCCATCACAGTTGGGCGATCAGCCTGTCTGGTGTGTTTCAGCAATAAAAATAAGATAAAATAAATAAATTAATGTGTGAAAAAATAACTGACTTTAAGTAAAACACTAAATTAACTAAAAAACAAAAGAAAAAATATATTTATTCAGCAATTTTATAATTTTGAATTTGTTGCCAAGAAAATATAAATTCACCATTTACTGAGTAATAGAAATTTCTAGCACGGACACAAATGACACATAAATCACATTCAAATTCAATTTTAAAAGTTTTTATTCAAAATAAATTCCTCTGGAGAATACTTTGAAAGTTATATATATCAGTTAAAACTCAATTTGACTTCCTATTCTATGTACACCGTTTCGTAACGTGTTATTGCTGACCCTTCACCCTTTTATCGATCGATATTACCAAAATCCGCAAGACTAACACTATCACTATCTCGTAATATACCAAGAAAATATACCCATTTTATACAAATCCTATATAAACAGAGTGAGACAACAACACAAAAACGATCACGTGCACAAACGCGGATCAGCACTGTCATCGCGGACACATATGAGCTACTACTACTAGTGAGCTTAAGAGTTAAGGAGAAGAAGCGGCAACAAACTCCCCAGCAACACATCTAGCTAAAAATTGTTTATTTTTATATTTTTTATTCTATTAATTTCTCAAGTAATTTTTTTTTATAAGTTTTATACAGAAGGATGTTACATAATTACTTTTCGAAGAATTAATGGAGTTGCAGAAAACAGTGCATACTCAGTGAGACAAAGACATAATAAGAGGAAAGAAGAATATTATTATGTGCAGTGTTTATACTGTGCAAACGCACCACTATATAGTTTATTGTTTATACGCCGTTAACAATTTATTTAAAAATAGGACACGTTGTCAATAAGCCACCACAGCATTCATAAACATCGCCGGCACTCATATCGTGTGGCGTTCAATTTCCGCTAGTCAACTTATTGCAAAGCCAAATGCACTCCATCGATATTTCCTTTCATAGAAAAATATTAATGTTACTATAATGCAAATGTATAAATTTGTAAATTCTTAAACAAAATGCGTAATGTTTTATTGACATGTCTATGATTTATTCTAGCTTGTGGCTAAAATTCTTTTAGTTATGCAAGTATGATTTTCTATAATCAGTAGATCTGGTCAGTGCCAACTGTTCATCGATGTTCAAGTTTCTGTTAATTACTTAATTGTAGCTAGTTGTAATTTGTGTGCGTTGGTTCGCAAACAAATTACAATCAGTATAAACTCTGAATATGAAATGTTATGTTGAACAAAGGGCGAAAATATTTATTAGAATATGAAATCTACTATTGATTCTTCTGAGTGTTTAAGTGAAGTTAAAAAGTTTTAGAAGTACTCTCTGGTTTAGATTATTGTTTTCTTTATATGTCGTATAGATAAAAGAATTTCATTATAGCAAATGGAAGATTTGATAAGAAAAAAGAAAATATGAAATTGACTGATACCATTTTCCAAAATGAGCCGTAAGACCTTTGACAGCAAGCAAATAACGTCCATCAAAATTCAATGTCATTGAACGTCAGATAACCTTTCTGGGTGTTTGAATAAAACAAAGCACCGGACAGAGGGCAATGATGAGGTCATCAGAGAGCGTAATTAAATTAGGGGAACGCCTGAGATAGGGATTTTGGGGGCTTGCGACCCAGAACCACAGATTATGTAAGAGAAGGTTTAGTCAGAAAAAACACACGTGTATGTAGATCTTAGTTCAAGTCGGTGGAATGCCTATTAGTGCATATAATATAATTAAATAGGTATATTATAATAGTTCTCTGTTCCGGTATTTTATTCTTTATCATTAAAGTTAACATGATGCGTCAACCGGATGTCTACGATAAAAACCTGCCATAATGTAGCAGACCGGTGTAGTGTCAAGGTTCTGATGCTGGTACTACATCAAAGTCGGTTTCCTGTATTATCTATAAAGTTAATACTAGCAGAAGGAAAGCGTTTTATATGAAAACGAAGTTAGTACGATAGTATTATTGTAAAACGGCAATTTAAATAGGAAATCTAAAGTTGGCCCTATTTAAAAAAATACTATATGACGATATTTAATTAATATTGGAACAAAAAATGTGCTCAAAAGTATTAAAACATACGAGTAGTTACGATGTAACACAACTTGCCTTTTATAAAATAAAAACAAATATTCTTCATAAGATAACTCGTTTAAAGTTATAAAATATAAAATAACGTAAATATATATTATACTAATTGTAAAGGAAATACAAATTGTTGTAATAAAGTGCATGTATGAAGAGGTTAATGAAAGTACGTGAAGCGAAAGTTGTTTGTCAGGATCGTCGCAAGTGGACATCCATAGTCTCTGCCTACCCCCTTGGGAAACAGGCGTCATATTATGTATGTATGTAATAAAAATGAGAAGATTTTCTGCTTAGCGGAATAAAAAAATAATAAAAATTTTGTAATTCGTGAACATTCTGCTAGTTGTTCTGTGCCTGCACAGACTAATGTGATCCCATCGCAAATTACTGCCTACCCACCTAGTTTAGTTTGTTGCGAACTTCCAAAACGCACAGATTTAAAGATATTACATTTAATTAAACTACAGCTTTGCTTGTACAAAAGGGGTATATTTGTGAGTGTAATTGTTATTTCGTTGGCCAGCTTGCAGCATTTTTACATTTTTATTTGAGCATGCATGAAATTAATATAGAGTTTCAACCATTTTGGAAAAAATGGAACCATGTTTCCTTCATCTCCGGCCGTCCGTTTATCCGCCTGTCTTTGTATATGAAGGTCATTTTTCTCATAAACTACTGGTAGATCCAGCAGTTTCTGAGAAAAATAGACGAACTTTGACAGAGATAGTCCATATACCCTGTATAATGCTCTGGTATAAAATGTTTAAAAATAAATAAAATTTTCTGAATATTTCATGTATAGTTTAGAGACCTAAAATAAAATTAATATACATGTAATAAATAATAATAGCCCATAAATGTCCCACTGCTGATCGCGGGACTTCCATTATACGGGGAACGGACAGTACAACCACCACGATTGTCCAAGGCGGATTGGCGGGTTTGACACATCGGTTATCTCGATGCTCAGGTTTCATCACGATGTTTTCTTTCATCATTATCACGTGGTAATTGGAACAATTTGCACATTAGGTCAGAGAACTGCCTAAGCGCTGCACGCTTTCCGGTCAGGATTCGAACCCGCTGTCTTTAAGTTTGGGACGTGTACGCTAGAGACTAAGCTACTACTGCTTAAAAATTAAAATTTATAAAATTAAAAATAATGCTTTTTATTTGGGCAAATGCGAAGGTTCCCGCGGAATATGGGGCCTAAGTTTACACAATAGAAGACTTATGGAAAATCCTAGGAGTTTTAAATAATTGTAGCCTGTATTCCTTTTTACTTCAGTGTTATGATTTAATGCGAAACCCTTTAAATTTTAAGCCTCATATGATACACATTTAATTAGGGGCCTAGAAACCAAAACTGCTTCCAATCGTAACAAAACAAGCATAAACTATCCCTAAACCGTGCTTTCCGCCTTAAACCCCGGATTATCGGCATAAATCAACCCTTCACTTCTCAACTCCGAGAGCAAATATGGTTCAATTTTGAAGTTATTATGAATCCGTATTTTCATTCGTGTGGGAAGGTCGAAACGAAATCCTTTATTTAAAGGTGCCATAACGATTATGTATAATATTTGAAGACTAGATAACATTGTTGACTGTTAGAAGTTTCCAGACCTCAAATTCAGTTCCGCATTATACGGAAGATTTTTTTTTTTGATAAAAAATCCTATTTTCACCACTACTACTACTAAAATAAGACAAAAATATTTTTAGTGTTTGCTTGAAGGCAAACTGGCAGATGGCCCACCTGATTGTAACTGATTAACGTTGTTTGGAGACGATCTGTAACAATAAGGGAGTCGATGCGTTGTATACCATGTCGTTGAGAGTGTTTTTATTCTAATACGAGTAGTTTTTCATAATATTACTAATATATTGTTACGCCCTAGACGCCGATAAAGACAAATTCACACCTGCATACCTGTAGAAACACATTTTATTACCTTTCGGCATTTGGACTTCTTTTGTTTTCTTTATCTTTAAAATTTGTGATTAGAAAACAGTCCGTTGTGTATTGTAATCTATTATGGCAGTCATTAGCCAGGTATGTCGGATTTAAAGTACAAACTGATTCTAGGAAATTCGGTCCACGCAGCCGGGCAGATATATTGCATCTGTGCAGTATAAAGCAATGCCTCGATTGAGGGACGAGGCAGTCGAGCGATAACCACGAGCGAAGCAAGACTTGTGTACATTCGGTAATCTAATTTAGTGACGGACTTTGCGCGTGTTATTGGATTACGATATTCTGTATTACGTTTGGACTTGTTTGTTCAGTTATATTTGTACCTATGTTATACGTGCTTGTATAGTTCTAATAAAGTCTATAATAATTCCAACGGCATTTTAATTCGAGTCCTGCAACTCGTAACAATATATAAACTATCTATGCTTTATTAGGTGTATTTTAAAGGAAACTAGCCAGAATCCTTCATGTTTCTCTCTATAAGTTAAACATTGGTAAAGAAAAAAATATAATATTAGGTTGGGGAAAAAGTTTCTTCGCATTTTATATAAAAATTCGAAAGTTTTTTATATAAAGTTTATTTACATTTGACTAAAGTATGTAGGTGCCATTTTGTTGGATAACTTTTTGCCATCTTGTAGGTAGGGACGTGATCCCATTGCTATAAAAATTTTGGGGCTTCTGATCAAAAAACTGCGACAAGTGGTTTTGGCAGTTCTTTCGTGATGTTAACCTGACACTGCCTAAGGAATTCTGCAGAGATCGAAACAGGTGAAAATCTGAAGGTGCAAGGTCAGGACTATACGGCGGATGCATTAACACCTCCCAGCCAAACTCTCGTAATTTTTGCTGAGTGGCTAAAGATGTGTGAGGTCTAGTGTTATCATAGTGAAAAACCACACCCCTTCTGTTGATTAGTACCGGCCGCTTTCTCTCAACTTTTTGCTTTATTTTCATCAGTTGTTCGCAATACAGTTCAGAATCGATGGTCCTGCCTGGCGGTAACAGCTCATAATGAATAATGCCCTTCCAATCCCACCATACACACAGCATCACCTTGTTGCGAGTTAACACGGGTTTCGCCACAGTCTGTGAAGCCTGACCGGCCTTTGACCACGATCTTTTTCGCACGCTCTTGTCGTACGTGATCCACTTTTCATCACCAATTATCAGCTTCTTCAAAAATGGTTCGGTTTCATTACGTCGTAATAAAGAATCACAAATGAGTACACGGTTCATTAGGTTTCTTTCAGTGAGCTCATAAGGCACCCAAATATCGAGCTTTTTTGTGTACCCAGCTTTTTTCAAATGCGCCAAAACCATTTTGTGGTCAATTCCCAGTTCTCCAGTTACATCGTAACTACTAATATGCCGATCTTGCTCCACTTTTTAAAAAATGGCATCAATTTTGTCCGTAACAGGGCGACCAGAGCGACGTGCATCTTTGATATCAAAATTTCCGGATTGAAAACGCTTAAACCAAATTTGCGCTACTCTCACAGATACTGCATTAGGTCCATAAACATCACAATTTTTTTTCGTGGCTTGTGTTGCATTTTTACCTTTTTTGTAGTAAAATTTTAGAATGTATCGAATTTCTTCATTAGATTCACTCATTTTAACAATAAGAAAAACAAATGAAAATCACACATTTTCCTAATTTGAATTTAGAATTGTCTTCTTTAAAAGGTCGCGAGATAACGTAGTAGTAATCATTTACATATATTTGTCAGTTGAATTTCGTACCACGTATGTAAATATCACAAAATGTTAAAATATACTAATAATGTTTAAGGCCGAGAAAACCATAACAGTGAAACAAATACATATCATCTATGAAAATATTATTATATTTTTCATTCGTTTTCAATAATAAAAGAAAAAGCAATTTAACGACTCTCTAAAGGTTGTTGCTTGAATGCACTGCTCATCACAATATCTTCTATATTAAATGGAAGTATAAGTTTTTATTGCACTGTGCAATATTATAGTCTGCAATGCACCAATTTTTACAATATGAAGTTGGCCAAGTGCTTGTCAATTCACACACAATCCGTAAAGGCGAGGTTCATTGTTTTTGATATTTGGCTACGAAACCCAAAAATTAATTTACTTAAAAGTTTTTTATCTTGTTTTTTAGAAATGTAGGCTGCATTTACATAATACATAATTATTTACATTGTGACTTTGGAAGCGAATGTTTCGCGTCACCTATTTGCTAAAATAAAAGGTTAGGTAGTTTTTTTTCTCTATATATTGGTATGATCGGTATATGGTTCGAGTTTATACAATGCGTTTAAAAATGTGAAAAATATCAGGAGGGATAAATCGGACCAGTAGATTTCGAAAATGTAATTTTTATAATATTTTTCTGTCTGTTAGAGCATCATGTGAAAACTATTGCACGTCATATACAAATGAAAATCGACATAGTGCTGAATAACCCGAGCTAACACTTAAGATGTATTTCATCCCTATAAGTGATGTCGTTTCCATAAAATAGACATTAACTAAATATATGGCGTTTCAGTTGCGTTTTTTCAATTCTCTAACAAATACCTTGTTATAGGAAACAAGTCATTCAATGTATTATTTTAAATCAAGCTTGCTGCGACTCCTCTCTATGTTTTGATTGGAAGCTGTTTAGACTACATGGTCTTAGTTTCTTTGTTATTGTAGTGAATTGAACAAGACGCAGTGAAGATTTAGGTCTAATATATACAAAAAAAAAAACAAATTTAGTTTTTACGTAAGTAACATAAAGTTAAGGCAGAGGGTTTTTACGCAGACTCGAAAAAGGTAATTTAATTAAATCACTGTTTCAAATATGTCTATAAAACATTTGTTAGCATTCATCTTGTAATATGCTGGTCATGGATTCTATTTACTAACAATTTAATACAAAACGTACACTATTACTGTTGGGTGTGCGGTCAACTTTAGGGATCAATTAACTAAGTCATTACTCGACCCTTTACCTGCGACCTTATTTCAATACATTATTGCGGATGTACCCCATTTATATCTGATGACTTCATTAAAACCTGTATTCTAGAACATTCTTGTACAATCCGACACTTGAGATGAGAAGTCGTCCAATTATAAAAGTGTTTATCGTATTTGTTAAGGTTTTTTGAAATGAAACTTCTTTAGAGTCGTCATTTAAAACCCGATGAAACGAAATAGCGACACTAAAAAGAGATAAACACATACATCTATAGGACTAAGTCTGCGAAAAAATGAGACAGGAGTTTATCATTGTGCAGCACAGATTAGAGAGTCAATAAGACCCATTATTAAACATTGCTCCAATTTGGACCGAAATAAAATTGATACTAATATTTTTTACACTAAAACAGTGAAAAATTGAAGGTGATACTTAAAAAGTTTATTTTGAATTATAATATGTTTGCGGATGTAGGCTAAACGATATACGATAAAAGATATTAATAAAAGTTAGAGAAGAATTGTTTGTGAATATATTCTCTGAAGTTTCACTTCTACTGGGTGTGAACTGCAGACTCACAATTTTTTAATTTGTATGTACTTTTATTTTAATTTGTACATATTATTTAGGTTTAAGCACAGTTAAGTTTTAAGATATGATTTAATGTAAGCTTTTGGTATTGTTAAATAACTCATATTTATTTATTTTTATTTATTAATATATTATAAATATAAATTACTAGAACAAAGTTCAAAATTCAATGCACTGTTACGCATAATTTTCTTTAATCTACGTATAAAAGGATATCTGCCTTAAATATATACAGGTAAGGCTAAAATTCATTTAAACTCTTTTAAGTTTTATTTAAATAGAAAATTAATCCTAACGGGTAAAGAGAAATGTGTTTTATTTCGAATTAAATATGGTTGAATTTTATGTGTCTATCTCATTTTAGTGTCGCTTTTTCGTTTCAAATAGCAACGATTCTAAAGAAGTTACACTTCAAAAATGAATTCTCCAGTTTTTTTGGACAATAGCCAGTTTAGTCAACTTACCATTAGGTGGTCTGTGTGTCCCTTTGCTTCCCAACATATGTAAAAAATTCAGCGTTCAGGTTTTCTGATGACTTTTCTTTACAGTTAGCAATAGTTACAATATGCACATTAGGTTAGAAAAACAATGACTCTATATGTTTCCAAATTTCGCCATTTGAATGTAACAGTTGCCTTGTAATTCAAGCTAAAAGATCTGAGCTAAACAACGAATTAATTTAATCCTGATATATATCCTATAAAATTTGGTATTTGGTATTTACAATTATATTACTTCTTCAGTGTTAGATATTTAAACAAAATTAAAAACCCCCTCGACGATTAAATGAAAATTTTCAAAATAATGTAAGCTAAACAGAAATTGGTACTTTGAACAACGTCAACAATAGTTTAGAAAAACATTTATCATGGATAGTAGAAGTTTTATTGAAAAACCAAACTTCGGCCTCCAAGATCGCAGACCTCGAGTATTTTAGTGCACATAAATATGAATTTGAGACCTAAAGGCACCAGATGGGCGAGATGAAAAATGTTGAAATAAGTATTTTTTTGATAATGTATTACGGTTCTGGCTACAAGGCGTTTAAACTAGTCTTATTCATAGTTCTATTCATTTCCACTTATTAAAGCCAGCCTTAATCAAATTGTATGTCATTGAATGACATCTAACAACGAACTTGTCGCTCAAAAATTCATATTTCACAACATAGTTCACTTTTACCCGTTGATTGTTGACTTATTTTTGTATAAAATCAATCAATATCCTAGTCTTTCTTTTTTTTCACAATATTCCGATGATTTGGGGTCGGCACAATATGTCTTTTCCTTCCACATTGCTCTATTCTGACATACATCTTCTGTAACATCACAAACCATCATATCATCATTCCTTGAATATAGGTCAGGGCTAGGAGTGCCACCAGATATGATTGGTGCCACTCCTGGGGTACAGTCTGCTCGATCATCAACTTTTTAGAGACCAAAGCTAGCCACATCCTTCCATCCTTACCTAACATTCTCTATACTTCGATAGGGATACCATACAAGCAAAATCTTACTTTTTTATAAATATTACACATTATTAGGATTCTGGTGGCCATGTCATTCGTCCGCGTGCCGGTGTGATTGTTCGACTACAGGTCTGGCTGAAATTTCTGTATCACAACCATTTTTTTTTCAAAAACTTCTAGTGTGTAAACTATACCAATTGATGGCACAAATTATTGGCACCCTATAATTTATTCAAGATATCAAGAAATTCAATTATTTTTTACTTTCGACCCATACAATAATAATGTTAATATTATTAGCGTACAAAATAAAAAAAACATGTGAAATTTCTTAACATTTTGGCCTATTAAAAAAACAGTAGAAAGATATTTCACATTGTATATCGCTGTATAGTGGCGTCGTGAAATTGTGAAAAAACTAAAAATATGAGCGGCCGCTCTACACGTCACCAAAGAATACCTTTTTTCAGTTTACACATGTATAAGGGGTAAAGAACATTAGACGGGGCTTTTTAAAAATCGCAATGATGTTCCTTAATAACTTCTTAATTTAGTGGATTTTGAAAATTTTTTTGTGTTGCAAATGTCCTTAGTTGGCCGTGATCATTTCTTTGAGGCAGGCTGTCTAGGCAGTCTCCCCTTTATTAACAATAAAAAACTAATATTAAATATAATCTGCAATGAAGCAATTAATTCACGTCATCTTTTATCTTTGTACAGTTCATCTAATCCGGAAAATTAACCAAGGAATGGACAGTATTAAAAGTCAAAGAAATACTTACAAAAAGACACTACCGCGCCCGAACCCACTGTGGTACTTAATATTTTGTGTCGACTGAAAGAAACTTTTTATTATATAAAATGCCTATTCAAAAGTTCCTCAATTTCACCTTGATGTTCCCTTTGGGGATGGATGTCCAAATTAACTTGGGATATTGCTTAACTTTTGGTTGTGTATGAGAAAGATATTCAAATGATTTCCGAACGTATACTTATTGGCTTTTCTATTTATTTGCTTGAACTATATCACATCTGGTTATATAATAAGATTTTTTTTTTACATTATATTAAATTATCAACATCGATTGTCCAATGTCCACTGTATGTGCTTTTTTCCAAAGTATCCTAAAATAGATTAATATCAATTATATTCCATATTTCGAAAGTAGTATGTATCTGTATGTTATATTATAAACTAAATATTTCTGCCTGATAATTAGATGATTATTTTGGTATATACAATTAAACTGACGGACTCATAAACTGCATCAAAGTTCAGGATTATTTTGAAATGATTTTTTTAAATAAGTATGCAAACTTTTTAGTTTAAATTATATAAATATGGAGAGACTGGCTCTTAATCTCAAAAAAAAGGAAAATTTAAAAATAGAACTGCAGTAAAACAAATGAATATAGCCGGGAAAAGAAAATTTACTCGTAGTATCAGATTTGCGTGTTATTTATAGCAACGTTTTAAATTGATTCTCATTGATTTTTTATTCTTTTGTCAATTGAATTATTGTTACCAGCAGAATTGTTGGGTTAGTTTTTTAACTCATCGAGAGTTTTTGAACCATAATATGGATACTTCGTCCGAACAAGCGGCTCAAATTGTAGCATTGGTGCGGGAGGGCTTGGATCAACGAACGATTGGTAGAAATTTAAATTTAAACCAGTCTACGGTTTCTAGAATATACAGAAGGTTTTTGGAGACAGGTTCTTACAGAAGGAGACGTGGTACAGGCAGGACTCGAGCAACCACCGGTCGTGATGGCCGATTTATTGTTACAACTTCCCAGCGAAATCGTTTCCTCACGTCTGTTAACATCAAAACAGAGCTTAATGAAGTGCGTGGAGTAAACGTGAGTGCACTAACAATAAGAAGAAGGTTAAAGGAAGCGGATATCACCCCTTTTAGACCAGCAAATGGTCCAAAGTTGTCTGTAGCTCACAGACAAGCTCGCTTAAGATTTGCGCGTGATCACCTGAATTGGACAGAAGAGCAATGGACCTTCGTATTGTTCACGGACGAGTGTAAGACATCTTTATATGGTGCAGATGGTCGCAGAAGAGTCTATCGTCGACGTGGGGAGCGATATGCTCAAAATTGCATTGAGGAGCGTGTTCCTTTTGGAGGCGGTTCGTGTATGGTCTGGGGTGGCATATCGATGAACGGGCGAACAGAACTTGTGTTCATAGACATAGTCCGTCAAAACGGTAATAGAGGGGTTTGACTGCACATCGCTACATAACAGAGATCTTAGAAGATCACGTTGTGCCTTACATGGGATTCATAGGCGAAAATTTTACTTTAATGCAGGATAATGCCCGGCCGCACGCTGCTGCACAAGTTCGACAATATTGCGAAGAGGTTGGGATACGTACAATGAATTGGCCAGCACGCAGCCCGGATCTTAATCCCATTGAGCATGTTTGGGACAATTTAAAAAGAGTAGTATATGCGAGAAACCCTTTGCCCGCGACAGTGGCAGCACTAAGAACAGCACTTTCAGAAGAATGGGACAATATTCCGCAAGATCTTTTAATAACCCTAATAAAATGTATGCGGAACCGATTAGAATCCGTAATAAGGGCACGTGGAGGTAATACACCTTATAAAACATAAATAAACCCTTGCATAAAGTTTGTGTCTATTGTTAAAACCAATTTTTTAATTAAACCAATTTTCCTTAAATTGCTGTTTTTTCTTCAAAAAAAGTCTTAAGGTCTTTTCCAGTACACAAATTTAAACTTAAGGATATGACCCTACGCTGTTTTAAAGTTCACGAACCAATCTAGAGGTTTCAATTTAAATCTGTATAGAAAGTTTGCATACTTGGTTAAAATATTTATTTCAAAGTCGTCTATTACTTTGATGCAGTTTATGAGTCCGTCAGTGTATATATATACCCTAAAAACATGAGAAAAAATGGCTGTGATATACATAGATACACGATCAGACATGATGGTTTTTTAAGGGTTATTTTTTGCAAATACCTGTACACTAATACAATAATGCATGATATAATAAACATCATTTTAGAAAATTGAACCCCAGTATTAGTTAGAAAAATAATGTTCGACGTTGGACTTCAATATATTTGGGTGTAGGTATACAGAGATGTTCAAATGATATCCGTATACACAACTCCGGCGAGATCTAAGGGTTCTAAACACACGCACATTTGCATTTACTCGAGTAGATAAGACAAAACCCGAGTGGAGTGTATACCAACTAAAAATCTTAAAGTACAGGATATTTTAAGTATAATTTTACTGTCTTATTCATAGAGAGAATACTTTTGAACGCTTTTTTATGGTTAAAAATACTTACTCTCATCCCTATTAATATTATAAATGCGAAAGTAACTCTGTCTGTCTGTTCCGTTTTCACGGAAAAACTATATATTCGATGCCGAGGATGAACATAGGATACTTTTTATCCCGAAAAATGGGATATTTTCCGGGATAAAAATATATTTGTCTGTTTGTTTGTTATGCTTTTACGGAAAAACTACTGGACCTCGACGGCCTCTGTGTCTTTTGTCAATTTTGCTCTTTTGCTCTTTTTTGCCCTTTTTGTCCATTTTCTCCATTTTTCTCTTTTTGTCTTTTTGTCCTTTTTGTCAATTTTTCTCTTTTTGCTCTCTTGCTCTTTTTTGCCCTTTTTGTCCATTTTGCTCTTTTTACTCTTTTGCTCTTTTTGCTTTTTTGCCCTTTTTGTCCTTTTAGCTCTTTTTGTCCTTTTTGATTTTTGTCCTTTTGCTGTTTTTGTCCTTTTTGACATTTTTGTAGTTTTCATTGACGGGGGTAGATAAATAAAACTAGGACGGTTTGAAATAGAGGATGAAAGTTTGGATGAGACCAATCATTTCTCAAGTTCATAGATATAAAAATTCATCGTCTATAAAATACGATAGTAAGTCGATATGTCTTTCTGTTAAGTTTTCGGAAAACACTGGGAATACTGGATTGTTTTTATTGTAATTTTGTTTAAATGTAGTTTTAATGCCGAAAATGAACATATATACTCATGCCAGGAGATCGGATTGTTTGCTATATAAAATTAAGTGAATTTTTCGGGTGCAAATGGCACTAACATAAAAATGTTGTACAATGTAACCTGTATTAATGCCTGCTCTTTAAACAAGAAGCAGGAACTAGAGGTTAACCCGCGGCGTAGCCGCGGGGTAAACTCTAGTTGTTTATAAATAAGACCGCTAATATAGAACACGTATTTATCTAATTTCAAAAATATTGACAGCCAACCTGTGGCCGGGTTTTTTACTTACCATTACATTCTATTAGTCTAACGTTGGAAGAATATTAATTTTATAGTTGTAAGAAATTTAAGTCAAATTTTAAGTAGTAGTAAGGGAAATGAAAGCATAGTGACAAGTGTAACACAATAAATATTTGAGTATAATAATATGTTATTATTCATAAATAAAATTCAAACGTTAGTATATTATATCATTTCATTTATTTCGCTATTTATGCATAGCCTAATTATAAAGAATAATTTTAGAAATGTTGTCTTCGTCTAGCTATGAAATAATAAATAATAATATTAAATATAAATATTAATAATTTATGCTTACTTTGCCCGCAGGAGGGCTTTGTGGCGAAGCTTTAGGTGAGTAGCGACGCAGCGTATCCGACTTCGGGGGGCCAAGGCAAGGCCCTCGCCTCCGTGCTTTCCTTAACCAGCCGGCACAGAGCGGAGATTGCTAGAGCTAAGACTGAAGTTCCAGGGGCGATAATAATAAATGACCAAATGTTGGTAATAGCCTCGGCGAAATTGCAACCCACCTGTCCACTCTCTTTAGCCCATGTTGCCACACACCGATTTTCTACTTGCAGGGAGTACTTGTACGCCTCCAGCATCTAGGGCAGCGGAGGAGTCATCCCCCTGTTGACGAAGTGAGTTTGCCTTGATTCCCGGGGCACTCTCAAGCACTGATGCGCTAGGATCGGCGTGGGCGTAACTACGTTCTAAGTCTCACGCTTTTCCTACTATGAGCGCGGGGCACATGGGAGGAGGGTGGTTTTAGTGGAGTATTGATTGGTCGAGTCTCCACACAAGCCGGCGATTGACTCTGGTAGCTATTCGTGGCTCACCTCTCATCGCTTTGATCTAATCCCTAGCAAAGGACCAGTAGTGTGCGAAATGCATTTCCCCTGCCTTAAAAAAAAAGTTATGTACGGTATTTTTTTGGGGCCCATAAAGGGATTAGCGAGTCACCGTCTGTCCATTTTATCCATGTTCACCAAACATTGCGACGGGCAGACGCAATAGCTAGCCCCATAGTTCCAGATCCCTAGTTCCATTGGCAGTTCATCCCAATAGCCCAGTAACTTTGTTCTCATTTCCTACAATATTTTTACACTGACTGCGGCTTGTCCTTGGGTGAATTTTGATATGGTGTAGACAGGGATAATCACCGGTCAGTTTCACGCCACATTTACATTAAATTTGGCAAGGGTCCGCTACGTGGTGGACTTCCCATGGCACCACAGAATCCGTCCAAAAGTCCGGGCCATTTATAGGCGTGGTCTTCAAGGACATATATTTATAATAAGAATAATTCTGTATATATAATTTGACGGTATTATACTTCGTTAAGTATTAGGGAGTTGGTCATTATGACTATTTGTTTTGATGGATGATATAAAAAGACAGAATTCTTTTTTACGTTTATTCGGTTAGTACAATCCCAGATAAGGCAAGCAACTTCTTAAAAATCTTTGAATGCAGTATTGCATATCTTTCAAAATAAAATAAATAATATTTCCAATCAGCAAAAGATTAAAATCATTAAATCTCATAGTCATGAGACGTCCTGTGTAGTTTTGTAAATATTTCCTTAATAATAATAAATAATATTCTAAGTGCCTTTTTGATAAAAAAAAATATTGGAAAGAAGAGTACATGTTTATAGAGCAGTATTCTCTATGTCAATATCCAAAGTATAAACTAGATTTATCTTATATTGAATAGCGTTTACAATACAAGTATTGTGTGCTTGACCTATAATCCCTCGACACAAGTGAATGCACAGTGCTGTGCCGGCTCAGCCAAAGCACTTCGTCCCGTAAATCCAAAGAGATATTTAGTTCTGTAATCTCTTACTGTCTGCCAAAGATGTTAAAGGGCTACGATTGTTATTTATTTATTTTGAAAAAGGTTAATGGCTTACTATTCAGAAAAGCAAACCCTAAGCTCAAAAATTTATTTTAATACAAAACTGACTTCAAAAATAAAAGAAAATAAATATATTTCCTACAACATCTTGAAGTCAAAAACATAAAAATGGCTATATTTTGCAAAGCTGTTATTTTTGTTTTTCTTGACACCTACTTCAACGTGTAGAGAATATTTGTTTTTTTCTTTATAGTTATTTTAAAGTCGGTTTTGTTTTTTTTAATTTTTATTTTCTAATATTTAGTTAGGCAAATTCTTGAATAGCTTTGGAAAAACAAATATGAAATGCGTTGTATTTGCCTATAATAATCGAGGGTTTCCTTGGGATCTACTCATCAGATCTTAACTTGGTGACATTGGAACCACCTCAATATATTCTGCCAGATAAAAAATATTTAAAATCGGTCCACAATTGACGTAGAACGCATAACAAACCATACAGTCGAATTAAGAAACTCCCTTTCGAAGAAAGAGACACGTAACATGCAATTGAAGTATGGCCGATCTCTCTGTAAAATACATTATACTAACTAAATAAAATTTTCTAATACATTAGCTGCTACACAGTTTAATGATCCATAAGCCTCCAGAAAAACTGGGGTAATGAGCGTCTAATTTTCATAATTCTATTAAAAAAATACTTGCTTAACAGCTTTATTAACTACAATTTCATAAACAAAAAATACAAATAGTATATGGGTCACAAATCGCCGTCGGTTAGGAACGTGCCCAAAAGGCTGGCAGCATTGCCGCGTTATATGGCAACGCTAGTGCGTTGACCCAAGTATCGGTCAGCCTTTTGGTCATGTGAGACTTTATATTTTTATCAAGCGAGATTATGGTTTCGGTAAAATCGATAGGTTTTGGGATTCCATGGCCCTAGATTCTCGACACCGAACGCCATAAATGTGTATTCATTGCCAATATATGCATATTTGCCATTTAGGTCCTCCTACCGTGCGGCAGCTGTGCCAGCTAACAAAGCCGTATCTGGAAGATGGGACGCAGCCAAAGTGGTCTAATGGTCGTCCCACCTTCCAGGACAAAGTTGCTACATTTATTTGATTTTATTCCGCAGACAAAGCCAATATTTTCTCAAGTTCAGCAAGATTCTCTTGTATTACGAGTGGTGTGTAACGGACAGTTCCGAGGCTAATCCTAATATCTAGACCGGAGTAAGTAATGGAAAGCTCCTTTATGAAACTTACCTTGCCGGGAGTGGAACCCGGGTGTTCTATGTTTCTATGAACTAGAGTCTAGTCTAGTCCAGTTACATAGTCTAGTTACTAGACTATGCGACGTTATCACTGGACGATATAGGCTGTCAAAATAGTAACTGTTAAAGTGGAAATGAAATCGAACACAACCCATAAAATTCAGTTTGCTTAGTTTGTAAATAGTTAGTGAAGATAAAGCCGATTTGACCCGACCTAGACTTGGTTCGATAATCTGCCAAAGCTGATCTTGTTATGCGTGAGCACGACCCTCTGCTATCTACTTAATTGTACCTTCCGCGTTTAGTTCTAAATATTTCGCCGGCTTTGTCCTCTAATATTAGACAGCTCACTGATAATAATTCATTCATATTACTATGTTTTATTGTTTACATTTTTGTTCGAACTTGAAAAACTCTCATTGAAATGAAATTATATGGCAGCATGGCACTCGCATTTAAGTATTGTGCAATTCAAGGTTGTGTGTGGTTGTATTTTTATTGTTGTTGTAATATTTTTATGAATGTTCATATATTATAGTTAATATATTATGTTCAGTTGTAAATATTTATCGTGTGCATCCTTATAATTAATATAAAGCTTTTCTTTCTCTTTCTTTATTAATTCACAACATATGTTTTAAATAAAAAAGTGAAAGAAGAATGTTCTGCGTTGCTATCTATTAGTAATGTAAGACTGAGGACCTTTTCAGAGGTATATTTTTATTGGTCAAGCATGGCTCCTATTATTCTTCTTGTAACGGATAACTAATAACATACCTATTAAACAACAGAAATTTCATTAACGATATTAAATCTACCACGAATCGAACCCAAGACGAAAGCAGGTGGACCAATCATACCACTAAACCACAGGGGTTGTTCGTTTCGTAGTAATAATAAATACATCACCCACTTGTGTGAGGAGGACCAGAGGGTCTAGTGACCATTTTCTTTGATTCGTATTACGACTATGACAAATATCAAACATACAGTAAAACTTCATGCTATGTCTTATCTACCAGTATAATCTAGACACGTGTCAGTGTCACTAAGCGATTTTCCAAAAACGGACGTTTTAGGCACTCTGCTGTAATTTAACATTTTTATTTATTAACAAATACATTTCATAATATTTTCTTAAGTTTCGCGGCTTGTATGCATAAAACTATGTTTTAACGGTTTTAAGCGCGGTAATTTATTTGATTTTTATTACCGCGCCTAAAACCGTTAAAATGTAGTTTTATTATAAATACATTTCAACTAAAATAAGGGACTACCTACATTTATTCAGTGCCATTCGCATTTCGCCGGACGATTTTGGTTAGACTTATTCAGCTCTGATTCTTTTAGCCGCGTACAGTAGGGTAATCTTGTAAGGGCTATCATAGCGCGTTATCTCCGCAAAAACACTTCTGTCTACCACGTACAGTGGTGAATGACTGAGAAGCGTACATTACACTTTGATATGCACGTTGAAACCTGTCGATAATGTGCGGGTAGGCAGTCCGCATGCAGCACTGAAAGTGGCGGAAAGGCGCTGAACGCTGCCGTTGGTAAGGATGAAATGATAAGAATACAGCTAACGCGGCGAAAGAGCAGTGAATGCTGTCGTCAGCGTGCGCATGATAAAAACACACTTGTCTTTATTTTAGGTCTGTTTGCCAAGAAAGCTGAACGGATGTTTTCTATGGACAAAAGCTGTATTGAGCTGAATAAGTGTAGTTAGTCCCTAAAACTTAATGTACTCCATGACTGTAAGTAGAATAAAACTAACGTTTTTAATATACTACAAAATGCCATCGTGTTCAGATTTCGCATTTTTATGAAGCAAGCTTTCACATCGCAGGGTGTTTAACAGCGTCATTTGAACACAAGATAGGGCTTCTCGATTCGGGCGTCCCCCGTTTAACGGCTGTCATTTTCCTTTAGGTGCATATTGAGCTGAAAATAACTACTCGTGTATATGAAGTTTGCTGTGCTTGGGATATTAAATTTTATATTTACAGTCACGCGTATGGAAATCAACTAAAATTGTGAATCAAGATTTTTTTTTTAATTGACGCTATTCCTAGAGTTCCTTAGTCATTTTAGCAAGGATCGAACCTTTATAAAGTCGTAATGTTTGTCTGTTCGTCCGTGTTTAATACTAATTAATTAATTAATTTTCATTTTCTTAGAAACTATTGGTTGTGTATAGCTAAAAGAAAGATCTATATGCTACTACGAATTGATGAAGTAAAATCGTGGAAAAATTTCAAAAATTAACTGATCGCCATAGCGACACAAACCTGTAACTAAAGGGCGAGTTCCTTTCCAGAGTGTGAGGGTATGAGTAGATCAGGACCTTAAAAAAACATGAGGAAGTTTCGTGGGGGGACTTTTTTATTCATATCAGTTGTACGTTCAAATTCACAAAAAGTGCTCCAAGCTTTAAAATTTAAACTATGACTTTGAAAAATCAAGGAAGGTAGAAACGTTAATAAAATACTTTGAATAAAAGTTATATACGTAAATAATTTTAGAGACATGGTGATTTTTAGATTATATGATTTACTAGAGTTTACCCCGCGGCTCCGCCGCGCGTCAAACTCTAGTGCGTACCTCTTGTTTTAAGGGCAGGCGTTAATACAGGATATATTGTATTGTATTTTTATGTTGGTGCTATTTGCCCTCGGAGATTTACTTCATTTTATATCGCAAACTATCCCATCTACCGGGATGAATAG